>JACCGJ010020014.1:0-31426 GCA_013407085.1 Atriophallophorus winterbourni
ATCAGAGCCTATTACAGCTCTACAAGGGCACGGGTTCGTGTCTACGGTTAAGAATCGCGTGAATTTAACTTGCACACAGGAGTCAGGCAAGGTTGCCCGCTATCGCCGGTTATGTTTAACTATGTCGTAGACTGGATAATGAACCAGGCGTTAACAGGGTATCAAGGGGTGCAAATTTCAACGGATCTATGGATTTCCGACCTTAACTACGCTGACGATATAGTCGTTCTGGGCGACAATACCGAAATGCTGCAAAGCGTTTTAGACCGCATTAGTGCCACTGCCGCGAAAGTCGGTCTTGAGATAAACGCGGCTAAGACCAAGGCATTTTTTTTATTCCGACACACCATGCATCCAGCCACTTCGCGTCCAGGGTTGTCCGATCGAATACGTTCCAGTCTTTAAATACCTCGGCTCAAGTATATTGCCCAATGGGCAGGCGAAAGATGAAGTGAAGTTAAGGGTCGATCGTGCTCGTAAGGCGTTTTTGCAGTTGAAAGGCACCCTTTGGCGCAAGCCCGGGATCAGCCTAAAAACCAAGACGCGTGTTTATCACGCAGCGATCCGCCCTGTACTGCTTTATGGATGCGAGACATGGCCTTTAAGGTCACAGGATGTACGCACATTAGAAGTGTTCGACCATTGGTGCCTCAGGGTAATCTTCGGCATCCGATATACTGACCGAGTATCTAACGCAGCCGTACGAGAGCGTTGCAGCGGACTATCTCCACTTTCCGCTCACATACAACGGCGAAGGCTGCAATGGTTTGGCCACGTCCTCCGAAAGACAGACACAGCACTTCCAAAACTCGTCCTCGACCCAAACCCGTTCGCACCTGGCGTCGGCGGCAAGGTGGTCAAGTGAAAACCTGGCTGTCAACTGTGAAAGAGGATGTAGACACCCTGGGTCTGCGTACCGTCTACGGATTTCGCAGGTGGGAACGAGACTGGATCACGATCTGCAACGATCTCGCCTCCGATCGACGTGCGTGGGCTGGTGCGATCCGAGACATCAATGAAGCCGGCTAATCCACCCGTGGAGCGAGCCGCACAAAAGTTAAGTTAAAGTTAAGTTATTATTATCATCAGGATGGAATGAATTGAATAGTTACTGAATCTCTAAAAGCAAAAACACCAACTGAGATGAGGTGCCTACACTTTGAATGAAACTGTGTTCAATTAAGTTTTGTGAACGAGTCCAGTGGCATCAGCATGCCATGTAGCGGTTCGGACACCACAAGATCTACGTCAATCGGGAGATCGCGCCACAGAAAAATGTGATAAGAATATTAAAAACATGATACTTCGCTTAAAGACCAACCAAATACTTTCTTACAAAATAGTGACGCGATCGCCTTTTCTCAAAGATGAGCCACGACACAAATATTGTAAGTCACGAAGACATTTTGACAGAACTATGTTTCGCAATGATTATGTGTGCCCATACTTGAACCTAGTTATCTCATTCACCTGGTAATTATGCGTAATCAAATGTAGCCGATCAAGATAATCTTGGGAAATTTTATCGTCGTTTAAATGGACCAGACGATATCTGGTAGGTGGACCAACGGTAATGTTTAGGCAACCTGAAAAAAGACCCACTAAGTTCACGGTCCCCTCCTTTAGATTAAGCCGATGACAAGTAGGAGCAGCCCAGTGAAAGCAATAGCCTACCGTTGATAGTGAGTGCAAACATAAATCGAATGCTAAATACACTGACTCTTATGCGAGAATCCTAGCATTCAATGTCATATTGTAGAAGCATTAAAACTCTGTATTTGCGCCAACCGCGCGGTTTATTTGATCTGAGGGCTGAATATTGCGAACGGAGAGTTTAAGGTAAAGTTTATCTTGAGGCTAAATCTCTAATTTAAAAATAATACTGGATTTAGTTGCGACGGCATTGCGCATTAAATCGACCCGTTCAATATACAGGTATCGTGATTACCAGTGGAATACAGCGTATAATTGACACCTAAATTCGGATATTTTGGAGCAAAAAATATGAAAAAACCCGTTTAATGTGTGTCTTACTTTAAGAATATACAGTCATTATTTATGCGACCCTCTTGCTAACATGGCTGTAGCGTAAAGGTTCTTATTACCGAAGCGTCAAGCAAATGGAAGCGAGGGTTACGTTGATTTTTTTTTACAACTTGTCCAATATTCTTTTTGTGGGTTTCCCGAAGATAGAAAAGAACGGCGTGCTCTTTTGCTCGATGTTGTCAATTTTTGCTTCCTTTTCCCGGTGCAACACCAGAACGACGGGAAGCCGAATGTTTCGATCAAGGTGGGCGGATGTCCGGTGTAACTGTATACAAGCCAGTTACAGCGGCATGCGATCCATCGGCTTTCAAACGGAACGCACCCTAGTAATTATGCAGTGTCTGTGAATAATTTTCTACATATTTAGTGGAATTTGGTTCCCACTCTGGCCGTTTGTCTTGGAATTATTTACATGTCATGGTTGTATGGCAATTGAACACAGTAATTGCTACCGGTGCAGTGCTGTTCTTGATGAAGATGACTGTAGTTCAAACTATATATGGAAGCACAAGCCTTATCTAGGAAGCTGCCGTGCCGTCATGGACAACATGTAGGCTAAAATACTGTCAGGTTGCCCGGCCCTAGACAGTTCAAACGGGGCCAAGATTAGTCTTGTTTGAACACTAATTTCGTCATTTGAAAATTCTGTGAAATGTAACCACTTGAAGACTCATTTTAATTCTAATGACGAAGTAGTATTTGGACAGAGCAGCGATCTAAGCCGTGCCTCTGTTAAAAGACCTGTAAGAAATCTAAATGATTCGGGTCCTATTTTTGAAGCTTTACATAAAGCTGCAGCTATTTCATCACACAATGAATGTGACTAATAGTCTTCTGTGTTAACCATATTTAAGCTTGCCTCTGAAATTTTCATTTTGCGTAAATAGCCCTCGCTAATACCTTGCACTGTTTCCATCGATTAATAGTTTATTACCGTATAAGAAGCGAAAAGCTTGTTGAAACCGCAAAGTAGTGTGCAGTGGGTCGAAAAAGCAAAGAAATGTTTGAGGTTTAAATGCCTTACAGCAGGTTACAATCGCGTTTAGACTGCACCATCAATTGATTTTTGTGGCATTTGTACATGTATGGCGGGATACAGCTACCTACCACGTCTTCAGGAGCAGGATCAATTGAAAACACTTTAGTGCGGACTTCCGACTCAGAGATCTGGAGCACCAAACTGGCAAAGAATTAGCGGAGTTCTGACGAAAATACAAATGACACAGAAACAGAAGTCATCATTGTTACGAGCGAGTGAGTTAAAAAATGCAAGGGTCGTCAAAAAATGAGAAAGTTTGAGGTGAGTGCGAGATTTCGTGTAGTGAACAACATGCACCTTTTAACCCTTAACGGTCGAATGGGTCAAATTCGGTACACAAAATATAGAGGTTTATGATAGGATAAATTAGACAGATCACTTCCGTATGCCGGGAGTATCGGATTCGGCACACGTTCTGCTCTCGTTTGATACGCGCTTGAGACGGCTGAGCCATGCGGCGCGCCAGTTGTCAACAAACTTCGGAAGTGAGGTGACGCTTGTAAAATAATTCAGGCAGTTAAGGGTTAATACTCCTTAAAGTTCTGCCCAATGTTAATGCATGCGGCTGGGGCAGGTGCAGTATTTGATTAGCCTCGTTACATGTATTCTGTGGTGGTTCAGGCTACGTATTCAAAATTACAGTCAGCTTTCATAAGCGAAAATGCATCGGTACCATTTTTGAAAGAATATATAAGTGATTTGAAGTAATGCCTCGAACAAATACGCAAAAGTAACGCAAGTATGCGAATATATAACAATTGGTGCGACAGTAAAAGCAATGGTAAAATGTGTACATAACGCAGTGTTGGGACCACAAATACTTGTTCAAGTTGCACAGGGCTCAAGGTGGCTAAAAGCCAATTATTTTCTTTGACGGTATGTCAATAGTCAATAGTCAATAGTGGTTGAGCACCCTGCACTTCCCACGTTCTTGTTTCCGGATACGTGTAAGTAATGTCAGCAGATGAAACCAAAACCCGAACTTCATGTTATATATTTTTTAATATTTCCTAAACAATGAAATACCGATTAAATTTTACTACGAGCGGCAGAATGCACACACGCCAAACCGGTTCATATTTTGACCTTTGTCTTGCCTTGAAAAAAACATTTATTTGATTGAGATCAAGATTGTAGTGAATTACTTTCACTTTGTAACTTGTTATTTTGTAAATACAACTTTCGGTCTTATGTGGTTATTCATTTTTTGGCTATGTACACTTCATTCGTGTTAACGCTTCTACAATATACTTTTTTGGCGGTTAATACAATTAAGAACTCGGACTCGAACTTCAGTTCAGTTCAGTTCAGTTCAGTTGGCACAGGACTGTATGTGGCTAACGAGCCAATCGAGCGTCTAGATTTTTTTCGGTGGTATGCCACAGAAGAGCGTCCACCACTTCAAACAATATTTTCACAAATATCTTCTGGTATGAGAGTAATCTGGAATGCAACAGAAAAACTCCCCTCACCAATAGGTGAGGAGAAGCATTAGTGCGTTCCAAAGACAACATGAGGATCATACCAACTATTCCCTTACGGATAAAAATCAGGAAATAATGAAGGCCACACAGAGTCAAGTCTATTCTTGAAACCCCCTACCGAAGTAGAACAAACAACTTCTTTAGAAAGTCGATTCCAGTAATTTACTACCCTCTCACTAAAGGAGAACTTACGAACATTTGACCTGACATGTCGCTTGGCCAGTTTTAATGGGTGGCCTCGAGTACCCACACTTGGCGCTAGAGCGTACAATTCACTGGGATGAATAGTACTGAAACCTGACATGATTTTGAAGGTTTCAATCAGGTCCCCACGTAGTCTCCTCCTTTTTAGTGAGAAGAGCTCTAGACTCAGCAATCGTTCCTGATACGACCTACCCGATTGCCCAACAATCATACGAGTAGCTAAACGTTGAACACCTTCCAGCTTGGCAATATCCTTTTGCAAATAAGGTGACCATGCTTGAACGCAATACTCGAGATGTGGTCTGACGACCGCTTTGTATAATGGTATGAAAACCTTTGGGGACCTGCAGGATAAAACTGAACGAAGGCGAAAAAGCTCTCTCCTAGCGCGTTGTGCAGCGACTGCGCATTGATCAGCCCATTTAAAGTCCCCTGAAACTCTTATACCTAAGTCACGAACTTTCGGCACCCCATTTATCTCCAGTATACCATCTGGACCAGCCACCTCTAGCTTCTTAATGACTTTCGACAAAAGATATCGGTTGCGGAGTTTACTTGCGTGGCCGCGTACCGGAATTGTGACAAATGGATTCCATCACTTGAAGTTTTCTGTGTGGATTATTTTGCTATCGTCGGACTTCTCTTGATCTATATTTGGACATTTGCTCCTTTGGTCTTTTATGCTAGACTATTTTTCTTTGGTCCATTACATAATTTGTGAGCCCGAATACCACATAATTGGTGAGCCCGACGACTGCATGATTGGTCAGCCCGTCTACTACATAATTGGTGAGCCTCGACAAACGGCAATTTTTGCAATTACAATAACTCCGTATTTGTTAATTTTTGACTTATTTTATGGAATTCTCACTTAACACTCCATTATGAGCGAGTCCTCTATAAATAAAGATCCTACAATCACACAATATTCCGTGCACAAAACCAGCTTTCGTGAGCCTAAGCCGCCAACTCCATCAAGCTTCATTACTCCGCAATCACAACCGCCTACCCCGCCCATATTCATTCCAATCCTTCCGGCTTTCCACCCCTGTCCAAACTCGAACTGTTAGATATGTGCATTGGTCCAAACTTATCGCTGACTATGTGACCACATGAACATTTCGAGCGTATGATATCCTTCTTTCAATCCTAACTAACGCTCTTGTGAAAGAGTGTTTTAGTGAACTACTTTCACATTGTATCTTCGTATTTTGTACATACACTTTTTGGCCTTGCATGGTTACTCATTTCTTGGCCATGTATACTTCATTCGAATTCATGAATGTACAATATACATTTTGGCGGTTAATATAATTTGGAACTCAGACTTTGTCTTCTGCCGCGGTTGCGGAGTATGCGTGCGTCGCCGCGTGGCGAAATTGTGATTAATGAATTCTTGAACATTTTAGCGCATTCTACACCTTAGATTCCATCTTTTGGATTTCCAGTGTGAATTACCTCGCTATCGTTAAACTTCAAGAATCATTATTTGTACATGTGTTCCTTTGGTCTTTTAGTGAGTTATAAATACTATATTCTTGGTAAAACAGAGCATGCAAAACATGATCAGGTTATCAATGTGTACAAAATAAATGAATTGTAGAAAAAACCTAATTAAGCGGAATTTTTGAACATTTTTCGTTTAATAAATGATGGTGAATTTACAATGGTAAGAAAGTTATTTTTTTCGCGCAATGTCGCACAGTAATAAAGTTTCATATAAATTGCATCGAAATAAGCAAATGAAGAGGATGCGATAAATTCTAGAGCAGAGATTAAAAAAAAAGAAAAGAAAAAAAGAAAAAAAATCATGAATGAAATGGTGCGCATGAAGATTTAATTGTCACAGTAAAAATAAATTTACGAAATAAAGAAAGTTCTTTTGTAAATATATAAATTGACTTCTTCGGGATGTTGGTGAATGTGATTGAAGAAAAGTACATAAAAATCCGAAGTTGAATTGTATTATAATTAGAAAGTGGAGGGGATGAGGAGAGATTGTGGTTTAAATTGCATGAGGTTTGCGCCGGTTGTAGTGTTTAAATAACAATTAATAATATTTAATCAATAAAACTGCTTTTCAATTTCTCGTTGTCAAACATACATTTATTAACTATTGCAAACCGTTTAATTCGTGTGGTTTATTCTCAGTTCTATTTCCTTGTTTCGTTGTTTCATTCAATTTAATACAATACAATTCATTAAATTCGGCGTTGCGAACAGCAATTCTTCATAGCAAATTCAATTTTGGAACCTCTCGATATAAATGAGAATGCGCGAGAAATTGAAGATTATTTTGAAAGATCCGAAATTTGGTTGTTGACACGCCTGAAAGCTGAAAATGATAAAAACTCTGTTCATTTTCTAAATTCTGTCGGAAAATCTCCATACATAGGCTAATAAAAAATTTGGCATATCCGGATTCGCTCATTTCATTTCCATACGGGACACTGAAGGCACTTCTATTGCATTATGTGAAACCTGTGCATTTCGAAGCAACTGAACGTATAAAATTTCATTTCATGATGCGTCAGTCAAATCAAGGAATTCACGATGTTATTCTACAATTGTTAGTTCAGACAGCAAAATGCGACTTTGGTGACTTGTTAGAAATGCGATTGAAAGATCGCCTAATCGCTGGTATAAATGACAGTGTTTTGCAAAATGTGATCTTGAAACTGCCAAGACCTTCTTTTAAAAATGTTTCAGCTCATTGTAAACATATCAAGATGCGCATGCGGCAACGACGGATTTGTTGCCAGCAGAATGTTTTATCATGTTCGATGCACATAAACGCAAAATAGCGAAGAATGCTATGGCAGGTCAACAGCTCGAATATCAAACGAATTATCGTCGCGTTGCTGACAGCAATTCCAATTGAATCAAAATTTGGGAATGCGCGTCATGCGTCAGACTGCATTCACGCCACACTTGCCGATTCCGTCAAGTCAGATGTCCCAATTACAGAAAAACTGGTCATATCCAATCCGTTTGTCCAAAGTAATGGACTGATTCAAGAAATGCTCAGGTTAGCGATGTTATTGATGAATTTAAATCATTATCTTAGGCAATGACATTTTGCAATTCTAGCCATATTCGTAAAACCATTTCTTGTGTTTCTAGTGATGCATCATTAGATTCTATTCTAGATACGGGTAGCGTTGAGTCGCTTATCACCCAGAAAGATCTAATGCAGTTTGCGCCCCATGCAAACCTTCTAGCCTCACCATAAAAGGCATTACTGGACATTTTATTCCTGTTTTCGGAAAGTGTATCATTTCCATTCAAGATTAAAATAATTCTGCTGCGTGTAGTTTCATTGTCATTAAAACTGGCCCATCTAATTTAGGTCTGAAAGCAATGCAAGCTCTAAAAATTAGTCTATCTCTTTTGACAACGCCTGAAAATACTTCAGAGTTGAATAATCTCATAATAAATTGTTCGCAAGCAACTGGTGAAATGCAAATTCCTCCAATTTCTCTTGGCATAGAAGGAAGCATTGTGTTTCTCAAACGCCGCCTTATTTTATATGGACTCCGAGAACCTGTCAAAAAAGCTTTGAAAGATCTATATTCTGAAGTTATTATTGAAAAGATTGAGACCTCTGCTTGGGATAAACCTATTGTCACACCGGTAATGTCTGATGGGAAGACCCCAAAGATTCTATTAACTTTATGTTTTAAACAAGCTTCCATCTGTACAATGTTCATGTTTATCAGTCAACACAAAAGTTTCTTTTGATTGAAGTAAAAATAATGGTGAATATTTTACACTAAAATTTGGAATGAACCTCGAATAGTACTGCAATGCACCGATAAGAGATCTCAGTTGTATCATGTTCTTTATAGACTCAGCATTGGGCAGTGGGATTTAACGAATAGAATCTGGTTTATAATCATTATCATCAACATTGTATCCAATGCATTCAAAATTCGAAACAGAAAACAAACACTTTTTCGGATTAACAGCCACATTTTCAGATGTGAATCTACGAAACAAATTCAATGAACGTTCATCATGAAGAGATCGTGTTGGCGCATGTACGATAACATCATCCTGATATACTTCAACTCCATCCATATCGCGAGTAATATCATTCATGACCTGTTGAAATATAATAATGTGTGTGTGTTGGCCTCCTTCGGTCGATGTCGACCATGGATTTACATCACAATCACGTGAATGTTCAAGTTTTGCAGCTTTCGGAATGACTAAACAGTCTGATTAGGTAAGAAAAATCTTTCCCGCAGCGCTGGAACGAAAGTTAGAATTCGGTTGTAGGACGTCAAATGCACGCCGGCGGCGTGATCCGCGTTCAGCAGCCAAGAGCTGTAGCTGTTACTCTCTAGCTTGCAGTCGACGCTTTATACAGTGCCTTCAATGTGAGCGGTCAAGAGCAAGTTCTTCCCAACTCGCCGGGTCCATGCCAAGAGCTTTCATATCTCTTTTGCAAACGTCTGCCCAATGGTCGACTTCCTAGTTGCAACTCACCATAGAATAGATCTTTCAGAATACGACCATTTTCCATTCTGTAGACATGACCAAGCCAGCGCAGGCGGCGCTGTCGCAATAGAGTGAACATGCTCTGTAGACCAGCTTTTGAAAGCACTTCAGCATTAGTCACTTTGTCCATCCACGATATGTTCAAGATACGACGGATGCTTCGTAGTTGGAAATCATTCAGCTTCCGTTCGTGTCTTGCGTGGGTGGTCCAGGTTTCATTGCCGTACAGTAAAGCATTCAGTACGCACGCGCTGCATACCATCATCTTTGTCTTTACAGTCAGCTTGCGGTTTACCAAACACGAGAGTTCAAACGGGACAGAATGACAGCTGCTCTGCCAATCCGCTTATCAATCTCCGTGTCTAGTGAAAGGTTATCCGCAATGGTTGAACCAAGGTATGTTAACTGATGTACTGATTCAAGCTGACAGTTTCCAACAGTCATGATGGGAGGCGATACAGTCCCTTGACTAAGGACTTTGGTCTTGCTCATGCTGATTGTTAGCCCAAAGTCTTTGCATGCCGATTAAAAAGCGGTCCATTAGAGACTAAAGGTGCTCTTGGGAGTGAGAAATGGAGGCTGCATCGTCGGCAACCAGCGGATCACGGATGAGCACATTTCGTGCCTTCATTTGTGCTCTCAAACCGGTTAGGTTTCAACGCTTGTGATCACTTCGCTTGCGCAGGTAAATACCTTCTGTCTCCGTCCTGAAAGCGTGCTTCAGAAGCAGAGCAAAGCAAAGAAAATGCCGAACAGCATGGAAGCAAAAACACACCATTGTTTGACGCTTCGGTGAATTTCAAAGGCCTTTGAGCTGAAACCGTTGAAATGGACTGAGCCCTCCATGCCTAAGTGAAACGAAATAACGAATTTGAGCAGTCTTGGGGACAGCCTATCAAATCAAGCAATTTGAAAAGACCATCCCTTTTGACGTAGTCGAATGCCTTCATTAAATCAACAAAAACAGCGTATAATGGCATACGCTGTTCCCGACACTTTTCTTGATGTTGTCTCAGGAAGAAGGTCATGTCAGCGGTTGATCTTTCCTTGCGGAAGCCACATTGAGATTAGGAGTAAATTCTATCAGCTAAAACTTGCAGCCGGATCTGTAAGACTTTAGCAAACAATTTGCCTACAACATTCAGAAGGGAGATTCCTCTGTAATTGTTGCAGTCGTCTCTATCTCCTTTTTCCTTGAATTGCGTTATGTTCTTTGTGTCTCGCATCTCTTGTGGGACACACTCCTCCTGCCAGCACTGAAGAAGCAAATGGTGAAGAGTTTGTAATAATGCTGCTCTACAGCATTTGATAAGCTCAGCTGGAATTCCGTCGTCACCAGGGGCCTTTCCATTCGCTAAGCAGTCGATTGCCTTATTGAGCTCATCAAGAGTAGGGGGAGTATCTAGATATTCAATAGTGGGCAACCGCTCGACATTTTCAAATACATGCGGTAAAACCGTACTGAACCATCAATAATACTCAATCAATAATAGACAATAATACTGCTATTCAAATTCTCGTTGTCAAACTTACAATAATTAATTAATGCATACCTTGTAATTCGAATACTGAGAGTGGTTTATTCTCACTTGTATTCTTGGGTTGATTGTTTCATTTAACTCAATACAATACAATTCACTACACTTCAGCGGATCTGTCGTTGGAAATTTCTTCTTCTGGTCTTTTAGTGAGTTCACTTTTTTATCGTATTTTATGTAGTGCAGAATGATGTTTGGTCCAGTCCAATATAGATATATTCTATATAAGAGAGATATTTATAAGATCGCGAGATATCGATAGATGATATATATATAGATATAGATAGATATATTATATATATATCTCTATATATATATATAGATATATATATATATATATATATATGAAACTCAAATAAAATACAATGAAATTCCTGTTTTTGTTATGGAACTTGTGTTGGACGTGATGAAAAATTCATTGAAATCTTACTAACGAAGTAAAGTGTAATGAATTGTATTGTATTGAATTGAATAATCAGCCCAAGAATGTAAGTGAGAACAACCGCGCTCACTCGAATCACAGTATGTATTGAATAACAACCAGAATGAATGAATGACAATCAGAACTTGAATAACAGTATTATTGATTATTGTTGAATGAATGGTGATGAATGATTGATTATTATTTATCGTTAATCGAGCAATCACCACAACCACCTCAGTTTGCGAATGATCCTGGGTTTGTATAATTCCAGTACGGCTTGTTCAACAAACGTTCTGATCTCCACGGAGGATCTAGCGAACCCGACACATCATCCACAGTTACCAACAATTGTATCGCTTTTTCAATGGCAGTTGTCCAAGGTGCTAGTAAGGCTTTTCCTCTAGCGGTTTTGAAATGTACATTATCTGACGATCGTTTAGATGAGCTGAAAGGCAGTGCTGAATTCGCATGATAATATGAATTCGGTGATTTATTTGAAATGGTATCTGATGAATTCTGAAGTTTGCAAACATTGAAGCCACTTTCTTGGTAATGAAAACTAGATTTTCCGTTTGAATCAATGATACGGGCGGATCTGAGCATGTTAACAGGAGTATCGCTTGAATCGGTTGATAGGGAAGTCAAATTTTCATCATCAAATAAAAGAGATTTAGCACTGTTAGAAATCAGTCGAACTGTCTTTCCAGATGCAGTTTGAATATCCAGAGTAACGGGAGTGTTCTCCATACTATGATAGGATGTATGAAAGTCAACGTTTCCTTTTTCGCCAAGCGGCATAGTTAAGGTATCGTCATCATTTGTCTGCATCAGAGCCTTGGCGTTTTCACGTTTATGTGTATTGAACATGACGGAATTTTGTGCTGGCGACAAATCTGTTGTTGCCACACGCGCATCTTCATACTGTTCGCAGTGAGCTCGAACATCTTTAAAAGAGGGTTTTGGCAGCTTCAAGAGTTCATTCTGCAGAACACTGTCATGTATTCCAGCAATTAGACGATCTTCCAATTGCATATCTAACGACTCACCGAAGTTGCATTTCGCTGCCTGAATTAGCAATTGTAGAATAAAATCACGAATTCCTTGTTTGGGCTGACGCACCATGGAATGAAATTTTGCACTTTCGGTTGGCTCGAAATGTACAGGTTTCACGTTTTGCATTAAAAGCGTCTTCAAAGTTTCGTATGGAAGAGAAATAGGAGAATCAGGATAGGCTAAATTCTTGATTAACGTATATGCAGATTTTCCAACTGCATTTAGAAAATAAACCGATTTTTTATCATTCTCAGCCTTCGGTCGTGTCATACACCAAATTTCGAATCTTTCACAATAGTCTTCTATTTCTCGAGCATTTGAATTTATATCGAGAGGTTCTAGACTTGAATTTGCCATGACGAAATGATCCTGAATTGTATGAATTGTATCCTGCTCGCGACGCCAAATGTAATGAATTGTATTGTATTGAATTGAATAATCAGCCTCAGAATGGAAGTGAGAATAACTGCGCTCACTCGAATCACAGTATGTATTGAATAACAACCAGAATGAATGAATGACAATCAGAACTTGAATAATAGTACTATTGATTATTGTTGAATGAATGGTGATGAATGATTGATTATTATTGATCGTTAATCGAACAATCACCACATAAAGTCTTAACATATACATTATCCAAAATACATCTGCACTGTCCGCATAGCAAACTTTCCGAATGAATCCTAAAAAGCCGTGTTTGCAACCATTTCCACAACACACACCTCGACTTTTGTCTAGATGAGCATACAACTATAAAAGTTCCACGTGTCTCCAAAGCATAAAAAATCGCAGGCTTAACTTGTTAGACACGATTTGATAACGCACACAATAATGACCATCATAATCGTATCTAAAAGACCTAAAGAAATTAGGCGTTCTTCGTAGGATTTCCCAAACATATCTTCAACCATTTCGGTAGCCATGGATGGACTCTTCCTAGTAGTAATATGTCCTTTTGAAAGAAGGGGCTCCAGGCTTGTACGCAGTATTCTAAATGCGGCCTGACAATAGCCGTATATAAAGGGATAAACACTTCCGGCGTTCTACATGTCAGAACGGATTTAAGCCTGAAGAGTTCTCCTCTGGCTCGTTGTGCAGCTGTGGCATATTGCGCAGCCGATTTGAAGTCCGCTGTTATGACTATACCCAAATCCTTAACACTCTGAATAGATTGAAAGTCGATCCTACCATTATTCGCATTTTCTGTTATTCTGTCGACTGCTGCAGACAACAGATGACATTTACTATAGTTCAGAGGAAGATCTCAATCCTGCGACCATTTAATGACCTTTTCAATATCTCTCAACAAATCACCGTGATCAATGGATCCGGTGAATTTGACATCATCAGCAAACGTGTAGCAGGGACATGACAACTGCGATGCCAGATCATCGAAGAAAATCAGGGAGAGTATTGGGCTTAATACTGAACCTTGTGGGACCCCACTGGTAACTGTTGCGAATTCAGAGGTAGTATCGCCTACGCGAACCTGTAAGGATCTATCACGAAGAAAACTGTTTACCCAGTCGTGAGCTTACCAGATAAGCCTTTGGCCGCGAGCTTCATCCCTAGGAACCTGTGACTAACCGAGTCGAACGCCTTACTAAATTCTGAGTAAAAGACCTCTACCCGTTCGCCTTCATCTAGTGTCTTACAAACTCTATCTAAAAAGCATAAAGATTCGAGAGACACGACCTTCCTTTAAGAAAGCCATGTTGAACCGTGCTAATGATGAATTGTGCACGAGGTGGCTGCACAACCGCTCCCTGATAAGTCTCTCTAAGGTTTTACATAAAACACTAGTCAAGCTTACAGGTCGGAAATTCTCAACTATGTTTGCGCAACCTCCCTTTGGAATGGGTATGACAATGGCTTTCTTCCAGTCATCTGGTAGGATGCCTTTGCATAGCGATTCGTTGTATAACTCACACAGAGGCTTTGCTAGTACTCTAGATATTCCCTTTACAATTTTAGGATGCACATCGTCAGGTCCGGCAGATTTATTTCGTCTAGATTCTTTAGGACACGCGCGACATCATCCGTGCAAAAAACGACTTCGCTTAGTGAGTCTTCCATTTCCGTATTGAGTGGGGTCTGAGTGAATCGCATCGCCGCCATCCATTCTATGTACGCTTCGCGAATAATCCAGCAAAGCTGCTGCCTTTTCGGGGTCAGAACTGGCTTTCTCGCCATTGTCTAATATTATGGTACCTATGTGCTCCCTTGTCTTACCCTTACACTGAACATAACTAAAATACTTATTAGGGTTCTTTTTAGCAGATTTTGCCAGGTAAGTTTCGTAGCTTCGCTTAAGCTTTCGTTGTAGCTCAACTGTGTTGTTTCTCGAAGCCTTATAGCACGACCAATTTTTATGGGTTGGTAAGGCTGTATATCTCCGCCAGTGTCTGTTGCGCCTAATAATGTTGCGTCGCACTGCAGGAGTCCACCAAGGTGGCTTGTTATTTAGCCGAATAGGTCGGAAAAGACAGTAAAGGTCTCGAAGACTTACAATATTGCGCTTAATAACCGACCATTTAGTTTCGATGTCATTGGTTTTCAGAGAACCAGTTACATCATAAAGCGGAAAGCCGTACGGCATTCCAGTCAACTCAATTTAGATTGGGTCTGTATTTGAATGGCGGCTTATGAAAACAGAGAATTGCCTGGAATATTATGGTGACATGGTCACTTTTCCCCAAAGGTGAGTCGTAAGAGAGGTTTTGGACATCTTTAGGACCTTTAGACAAAAGTAGGTCCAGTGTAGATGGTGAATGTCCATCTCTGTACCTAGTTTTCTCACTTACGTGCTGATGAAGCGTACTGGAGTGCATCCAATCGAGATATACCTGGGAAATTCTATCAGAGGTTGTCTGAGTGTCCCAGTCAATACCCGGTAGGTTGAAGTCACCTATTAAATAGACTCGTGGGGCAGTTCTGAGCAACCTGGTAAGAAGTTCCCTAAGATCCTGGTCCTCCTCCTTGGAAGCGCCGAGTGCCCTGTATAAGCAGCCTAACGCAAGAGAGAGCTTACAGTATGTGACGATTGTCGAGACCAGCTGGATGCCAAAGGTGGCCATTTTGATGCCAGAGTCTTAGTATTTAATACCATGTTGTAGTAGTATTATAGTTCCTCCTCCGCGTCTACCATCTGGTCTAACAGTTCTGAAGTCTGTATATGTCGAAAGATGTTCAACTCGAATAATATCTGTATCTTGAAGCCAGGTCTCTGATATACCTAGGATCCTAGATTCATTATTGGAGGCTTCCTGCATTAATTCCAGCCATTTACTACGCACGCTGCATGCATTTGTGTATAGTATGCTCACAGCATTTCGATGTACCCCGCCTAATTTTGGAGAACCCTCGGGCGAAAAACCCGAGGTATTACCAACTTTTTTGGTATGTTCAAATTAGTGCTGTGTGGAAAATCTATGTCGCTGGAAGGTTGTGGCGTAGAGGTTCTTAATGCCGAAGCGTTGAGCACATACGAAGCGATGCTTTCGTTTGTTGCATCACAACTTAGCCAAGATTCGTCCCTTATATTTTCTACCAGCACTTGAGCGGAGTTATTCCATCGGCGCTTATCTGCGTTGCTCTTCAGTTTTGCTACTTTGCTACCCGAAAGCTAGAACGCAAAATAATTTGCTGAAACTGGGCGGCTATCTGGCACAAATCTATACGAACCATTTGTATTATTATGTATTTGGTCGCCTTTAGGGAGAAACATGTCTCTGTCCCTCTGGTTTCTGAATTCCACCAAATTTGGCCTTGCTTGGTTTCCTTTCTTATACAGATGAATTCTGTGTACCCGAAATATTTGGAGATTGGGTTTAAGGTCTGCTATACGCAATAAATTTTGTACGCATTTGCGATCTAAACTGTGTCGTGCTTTAGCCTCCCGTATAAAAGGCTCTTGCTCGTCATGGATCAGAATATTTCTGGTCCTGGTTTTCACACTTTTCTCGGGAAAAGCGCCTTTTTTGAAACGCTCACAATTCGCTGCGGATTGAAGATAATTGCGAGTTAATCGTCGCTAAATTACCGAGACGCTGCATGGTTTTCTTACTTGTTAAGGAGCGCGGTAACTTTTGACCTGGCTGGCTCTTCTTCTTACGATGACTAACAACATTATTGTTAGTTTTTCCCTTACTTCCTTCCGCAGATTTTCGTACATCCGCCGGCTTATGCAAGATTGGTTTGTGCGAGGCTGCAACATGCGCGTAAGATCTTTGGGTTGGTTCCTGCAATGTTGCGAGTTATTCGGAAACTTGCTCATGATAAACCTCCTGTGCAACTTCTTTGCATTCCATGCAGACCCATTCAAACCATGTATGGGCTGCATATATGGTGTAATGGTATACTAGAGCACTTTTGGTGCGCCTAGCGTCTGCATGTACAACACTCAATACTTTTGGCTACTTGCTTACCACAACCAGCCTTTAGGCATGGGAAAGTAATGTGAGCCATTAGAGAGATATATGAAATAGATATTTATATCTTAGTAGTGCAGGTAATATAGATTGCAATTTCACAAAATCGGCAAAGTTTCGTAATATTTAATTGAATCTATTTATTATAAAGGAAACCATAAAATAATTGTGCACGGAACTTATCTGAAATGCACGGGTCAAAACTTTCACTGCGCCTGTACAAATCTAATTTTGCATTCCCCGCATGTATCGGCAGTTTTTTCATAAATAATAACAATCAATTTCTTAACCACGGAAGTTGTGAGCTTGCAATCAATGCATTAATTTATGATTTGACCATACTCACAATGTTCTTGAAACAAGTATGTTGGTTGATGTCTTAAGAGCAACATTAATATTAACAAGTATTACACTTTTATAAAAATAACATAGTCTAGGGTATGGCATTTATTCTTTGTACGGTCTGCTACAAGCAGAATTTATGGCGGTCTAATTTTATTGGGGTGGGAATAGGGTATTAATTTAATGACGTCGGTGTTGTGGCGGTTTAATCTGTATATATACAACATGGGTGTCCTATTGTTCATCTTATTGGGTAAAATAAACCTATTTGTCCCTGTAACGACTAAAGTCGTTGTTTAACCCGTAGACCACCCGTTTCTTAGTTCGACAAATCAAAACAATGATTCGAGTTTACTACGGTTCTATTAACAACATTAATAGACAATAACAATGGACAAACCTCAACTGTACCGGGTTGTACAAATGATGTGAGCCAAAATGCTCAAACGTTCCAAATGACAACAATAAATTCAGCCAATGCTGACAAGATAGACTGCCAAATTATAAATGCAAAGGGATAAAATTACCGCGAAAATGTCTATTAAATACTAGACACCCAAATTATTGTCAAAATCCAAGTGCCCAAAATGGCAACCAAATTTAACAACAATGTCCGACAATTGCATTAATAATGAATTAAAATGAGAAGGTTCACCAAATATGTGAAAAGAAGATTTCAAATAAGACAATTACAAAAAGCAAGGTTTAACATTTTAATTATAAAGAAATAATAAACAAAACTAAATTCAAGTCACAAAAATCAGTATTTTATAAAAGTTGGAAGTAGAAAGGAAAAAGAAGAATTTCAAAGCTACATGACACTTAACATGTCTCTTACAGTCCCATTAGTTCTCACTTGTTTCGTGATATTCGTTGATGAAGGCAGAGGAGACACTAAGCAAACGATATATTGAACATAGAAAAATTATCTATGATCATCAATCACTTGATCAGGTTCTAACAGGTAAGAATTATTAAATATACTTCCATAGCATTCATGCAAATGTCGCTCAGAAATTGTCATGAGTTCAAAGTTGTTAAAATTGATGGCATATTTCAGGTTCCGTCGTTGACGGACAAAAGCGTTTGTGACATTAAGCTGAATAATCGGCACGCTATACAGGAATTCTTCAATAATCTAGGTTAAGAAGGAGTTAATTCCAGATCTTAAATAACTTGTATTGATATATTCAAGATGTGCGCTGAAGCCTTGAGCGTCAGAAAGTAAGCAAATAATGTAATTAACGTATCATAAATGAATTTTCCATATTCCGCTTGAAAGAGCAAAAATATATGCAGAAAATTCATTTACAAGATATGCGAGATAAGTATAATATGTTATCTAACGAGCTAATGCGCTGTAACAGGATTCGGTTGGTTTAAGTTTTTGTGAAAATGATGCCAGTGTACGGGTTTATATGGTGTGTTAAAACAGCACTTACAGCCGAATTAGAGCGTCAGTCATCGAGGATAAAGAAAAGATCCGATCCGGAAAATGGACTATCATTTAGGATTTTGTGCGTTGCTCCGTGCGTGGAATAGTTGCGTATGGTGGGTATTGCGTGGGTATACCCAAAATATGAAAAATTGAAGAAATACGAATTTATCGTAAACGGAAACAATTGCAAGTTGAAGTGCTCACCAATTATGCAGTGAAAGAAAACTAAATGTGTGCTACAATCGTAATGACAGTAAATTTCATATAGCTTCTTTCAATGTGATAGAGCTATTTCTTGTTTATTTGACCGTATTGCCTCTCAGGATCATTATTAATTACATTCAGTCGAAACAGAGAAATATTTCTAAGATCTGCTGCAATTATGACCTTAAACTATCGCGAGACAACCACTCATTGTTTATTATGACATGGAAGGTAGAAGATTGATATTACCGTCCCACAAATTTATATCTCTATTTTTTATAATTTGTTTTATTTTTCCAAATATATTTATTAGATTTGTCGCATTTTCGTTTTTAATGAACAATTTCCCAAAAAAGTTTTATTATATATTCCATGAAAAATACTTTAATTTAAACACAAATAAGATTTGTCGAATGTGATTTTATTTTGTGTGAAAAAACATTGTCATTGTATTTGGATTAATTGACTCCCAATTGAGCCATCCTGACTTATACTGTCTTTGTTCTACTTCGGTAGAGGGTTTCAAGAATGGACTTGACTAAATGTGGCTTTCATATTTCCTGATTTTTATCCGTGAGGGAATGGTTGGTATGATCCTCATGTTGTCTTTGGAACGCATTGATGTTTCTGTTGCATTCCAGATTACTATCATATTAGAAGATATTTGTCGAGATATTGTTTGAAGTGGTGGACGCTCTTCTGGGGCATACTACCGAAAGAAATCTGGACGCTCGATTGGCTTGTCCCGTGCAAACTGAACTGAACTGAAAATGATTTATATTCGTTTATTATGAATTTTATCATGCTGGAAATGATGCGAAACACATCGAAATTTCTTCTCTAATTACTTATATTTTACTGTTATTCGATTTTTCAGCATTTTGAGGGACTAAAAATTTGTGTTCCGAAATCCTGAGTTACGTGAGCGAACGTGGTATAAAACTTATAGGGAACCGTAATTTATCAGTCCAAATAATAATCATTCAAAACGGATCAAAAATTAGACTTACAATCCACCGTATTTTCCGATAGCTCCAAAAGGCACACATTAATAAGAAGTTCGTGTTAAAAAAACAGTTCAGTTCAGTTGGTAAAGGACTGTAAATGGCAAATAAGCCAACCCAGCATCCATAATTTCTGTCGCTGATATGCTTCGAAGGAGCGCCCAATACTGCCAAAGTTCGTTCATTGTTCTTCGGTAATATCATCGTACGAGATGCTACGTCAGGTGTTTTCCAGGCCGTACTTCGGTGCCAGTATGTGTAGCTGCGACTGGGAAAACGGAAAATGTTTTTTATCATCAAGCCCGTGAGAGGTTAGCTATGGAAAATTTTGCGTACATTTACAACATAATATTTAAAACCGTGCATTATATACTTGAATTTTTGTGTTTTTTGTTTTGTTTTAATTCTGGTAAAAACCGTATACATTTAAAATGAAAAACATTGGCATGCCAATTTTTTCGACAAACGACCTACATATTCATGGAGAGGAGTCAAGGAAAAGCTTATAACACGAGACATCCAAACCACTTTTAAATGCACCTACTGATATGCATTCGATTAGTTCCTCGATTGGCTCGTTAGCCACATACAGTCCTGTGCAAAATAAACTGAACTGAACTGAAAGCAGCTTGTTAAAAAAGCTCACCAGGGGTGGGACCCCCTAAACGAAATCTCCCCTACTTCGGTGTAGGCAACCGGGTAGTATCATGCCTACGTTCAACGATGCCGATGACAACGCTTTGTACCCCCATTCTCGCTTTGTACATCTCATTGTTTATGTTGAACGGCACTATATCTGTATCAGATTGTGCAAATATAATAATAATAATAATCACCACTCTTTCACTGGTGAAGTGTTGCTCAAGAATCAGACAGTTGTTATTCTTGGCGAGCTTCAATGTGCCCTCTAATTGAAGGGTTGATCGTTCAAGAGAACAGGTTTAGACAACCCTCGTCGCTTAAGCCTTTCGGGATTTGAAGGTTTCTATTAGATCACCCTGTAGACTTAGTCGTCGAAGTGGGAAGAGACCTAAAATAATTAGACGTTCCTTGTAGGGTTTCTTAAACATACCTTCAACCATTTTGGTAGCCAGACGTTGGACTCGCTCTAGTAGTAATATGACTTTATGGTAGAAATGGCTCTAGGCTTCAACGCAGTATTCGAAATGCGGCCTGACAATCGCCGTATATAAGGGGATAAACCCTTCCGGCGTTCTAGATGTCAGAACGGATTTAAGCCTGAAGAGTTCTAATTTAGCTCGTTGTGCAGCTGAGGCACATTGCGCAGTCCACTTAAAGTTCTCTGTTACGACAATACCTATTCCATATTTGACCATATTAAGAATAGAAAAATTCAGGTAGCAATTAAATACTTTATAGTAACAAAACTATCAATTCTGTTTCCACGTTGACGCAGATTTTCGTTAATTTTATATTGATTATCAAAATCATGCTTCAATTTTTAACCTCAATTTCATGGTTTTGTGATTACGTTTACAATCCAAATTTCTCTACTTCAGACCGCTGTTTTTTCTTGATTCAACGCAATCTCTATGCGAGTATTTACGCATTTTTTATGTAATATGTCGTCACCCAGTACAATAGATAACAGACTAGTCCATTATCGATTAACTTTGCGCCTGTTCATTCTTTGAATAACTAGGCTACTGCAAAATTTACCATCTTAAGCAGCGTTTCGAGAACGTGACAGTCAATTGTGGAGTTGGCATGCTATTGGAT
The DNA here is from genome assembly GCA_013407085.1 of Atriophallophorus winterbourni. NCBI lineage: Eukaryota > Metazoa > Platyhelminthes > Trematoda > Plagiorchiida > Microphallidae > Atriophallophorus > Atriophallophorus winterbourni. Next base: position 21,453 of record JACCGJ010020014.1, read on the forward strand.
TATCAATTTTGAAAAGTTCACGACTCTATTTCGATCGCCATAAAAGCCTGCAATTGAGTAAAAGTCTATTGAGGTGTACGTGCATCCTATTATTCTGACAAACATCTTTAATTCAAGAATATTTAAACATGTTTTCAAAAATCAAATTTAGGTAAAATAGTAAGGCTTTACAAGACCTATAAAAATGTACATCAAGTAGAATGGTTGAAAACTATTAGAAAACATTTTCAAGAATTCTTACTTAACGCAAAAACAAACATGTTCATATGGGCATCTAATGACATTTTGAAAGCGTCAATTATGCCAAACTGTACCACTTGAGTTGGCAAAATGTTTCATAACTGTACATTGCCTACTGAAAAGGCGTATTTGCGTCAGTTTAATCTGCTTCGTTTTTGGTGAAGTTTAGATTAGTGACCACGAATATGTGTGTTTTGATAAAGATGTAAGAAGAGTTTACATAAATGTTGTATTATTATTATTATTAATCCTTTCCAAAATAAATATTAGTGCTTCTTAATGTTCTTTGTATTGAGCTGATACACTTTTGTGTTCCTTGATCCGAGTTGTGGCAATGAATGATGTATCTGTATTATTTGCAACACATTATCATATGACAAATTTTAATGAAATTTTATTTGATTCCTTATTTTACGTTTCTTACCACTAAACTGAACAGTTGACAAAAATGAGTGATTTTGAAAATGAAAATGTTGATATTCTCAGAGTGAACACACTCTGCCGTTGTTGGCATATAAAATTGGGGAATTTATCGTTGTTGTACATAACCATGGTGATCATCCGAATCCAAAAGGATGTACACACCAAACTTGTTTTAACATTTGGAACAACCAAAGTAGAAACCATACGATACCAGGTTTCACCGAGAAAGAAAAAAAACATGCTATTCTCTTTTATGATTCATAGTATCAACAGATTGAACCAGCTTAATGAATGGTTACGTCTGATAAAATTTTCATTAAATATCGATTTACCAGGCTGTGAGTTATCAGGCATGGATTGATTTATACAAGTGCATACTCACAGTTATTGTTTGAAGCTATATTTTGTATTAATAAGTAGTATTTGACGTTTGAAAAGCAAAGCGTAAGCACAAGACCGGTTTCGCAGTTGTTGCCGCTCATCAAGTATTCGTATTCGTGACCTAACATTTGAACGTCAATCAGACTTTGTGCTAAGCCCAATTATTCGCGATTCTAGGATAAATCGTCAGTAACAAATTGAAATTTAGCTTCCATTTGAGGACTACGCTAAGCCCCACAGTCGGTGCAATGCAGCACAGATAACAGTTTAAAATATTTCTCAACATTTAAATAACACCACAATGGTTTATTTTTGTTCAAAGTCAGATTTTTATTGATAAGTAGTGTGTGACGTTTATTCGAATGGTAAAATTGACGGGAAGTTTGATATAACGAAAACTTATGCTGATTGTTTACGAAAATAAGAACATCAATGAAAAGGCTTTAGTATAAAATTGTGTATTAACAATCAGAGGTTAAACCACATATCTATTTCGAACAAATGGCCAAAAATTAGACTCATTTTCTCAAGATACTACCGAGATTTATGAAACATATCAAATTATTTTCCATCTCCGTTGTGAGAAATAATGTTTTACTGATCATTGTGCAGTTGGATTTATTAAGTGATGTGATATTTCATTTATTCGCCATTGGAATAAAACTCGGTAATTCGAATGAAAATATCTAATGCTGTAGATATAATTACTTTAGCTATACAGAACACCTACCGCAGAAATCTGGCAGTTATTGTTTCGCGTCTGTTTATTCATAAATTTCACAAGAATGATAATTTATCTCTGATAAAACAAGTTTTTTCATTCATACTACTAACCCGATAGCCTCTTATATAATGCCTACTGTAGAGATGCAAACTTCGTGATCAAGCACACACACTAAAAACCGAATCTTTCAACCTGTCCATGGTGTCCTTCAAACTACATTCATTGCCTGCTGATGAGAAGCGCTGCGTTTTCTCTACAATTGTCATTAGTATTAAGTTTCGATGGTCGAATTGTTGGTGCACAAGTTTTGATGAAAAACTACATCTCATAACTTGGCTCGTGCTATCAAACGAATTTAGATGAACAGCTCGATGTCAGAGCGTGTGTGTTTGTATGTTACGTTTCGTCTATTCCTAGGAGTTGTCTACACCTGCAGAGCAGAAATAATGTTTTACATTGATAGAAAATAATATCATTCTCGTTTGAATGTAAACCCAGAAGCAGTTGAATGATAAAAATGAAAGCGCCACATATTATACCATATTTCAGAAGGGACACAATAGCGAGTTTCATTGTTTAGAGTTCAATTTTCGTACCCATGAATAAATAAACCTAGAAATTCCGATTAGTAAACTCTAGCGTCATGTATCAGTTACAAATCTCTCTTTGCCCGAGGTAATTTAACTTACTTTATGTTATGGCCATACCTAAACGAGTGTGGAGAAACTTTTTCTTATCAGGCTTGTGTCTACTGATCACACTTTATGCTCTGGATGTAGGCGGACCTGGTCTACATTGAATTAAAATTCCATGGATATGCAAGCCGAGGTTATCGCAGTAAGTCACCTATTGCTCCTACGAATTATGGAGTTAAACAGGGATCAATACTCAATACGATCGTTTTTAAATTGTATGTGAATGATCTGACAGTTTTGTTAAACGTGCACTGTCTACTTTCCGCGGTTGATCTGAAATTTGTGCTATGTTGAGTTTCTTGCAGACAGTACAGTATCGCAACCTTTGACATTCGCCGAGGCGTCAAACAAGGGTGTATTTTGCTTCCACGCTGTTCGGCATCTTTTTTGCTCTGCTTCTGAAGCACGCTTTTAGGATGTGAACAGAATGCATTTACCTACGCACACGAAGGGATGCCAAGCTTTTCAACATGGACCGGCTGAGAGCTCAAACCAAGGCACGGGATGTGCTAATCCGTGATCCGCTGTCTGCTGATGATGCAGCCATTATTGTTGACTGCCAAGAACACCTTTTGTCGCTAATGGAGTTTTACCGTCAGCATGCAGAGACTTTGAGCTAGCAATGAGCATGAGCAAGACTAAATTCCTTGTCAAGGGATTGTATCGGCTCCAATCATCACTGTTGAAAACTGTCAGCTAGAAATAATTTATCATTTCAAAGATCTTGGTACAACCGTTGCGGATAACGGCAAGTTGAATTTAAAGACAAAGATGATTGTATGGTACGTACTAAATGTTTTACTGTACGGCAGTGAAACCTAGACCTCCAACGCAATACACGAACGGAAGCTGAATGCTTTCCATCAACGAAGCATCCGTCGTATCTTGAACATATCGTGGATGGACAAAGTGACTAATGCTGAAGTAATTTAAAAAGCTGGTCTACAGAGCATTTTAATTCTAATACGACAGCGCTGCATGCGGTGGCTTGGCCACGTCTGTTCTGGAAAATGGTCGCATTCCCAAAGATCTACTCTATGGTGAGTTGCAACCAGGAAGTCAACCATTATGCAGACCGCACTTGCGGTACAAAGACGTCTGCAAAAATGATATGAAAGGTTTTGACATTGACTCCGTGAGTTGGGAAGAACTTCCTCTTGACCGCTCACATTGAAGGTATTGTGTAAAGAGTCATCTGCAAGCTGGAGAGGAGCGTATGCAGCTGTTATCTGCTGATAACATATCACGCAGCCGACGTACAACTGACGCCGATTGGCCGAGTTCAACCTATCTTTGCGAGCGCTGAGGGCGAGATTGCTCTTCCCGAATCGGACTGTTTAGTCATTCGAAAAGCTGTGAAACATGAAAAAATCATGCGACTGTGATGTACATCCATGGTCTACATCGACCGAAGAAGACGTACAAAAACATTATTTCAAATCGGATTAGACCATTTTTGACCAGTTGTAATCTAGTAACTGTCTGTTAACCGATCGGATTTCATAATGATGCGTTAAGGGTCGAACACACTAATTTGTACGTACTTCATTAGTGATTATCAACCGAAATTGGTCGAAATTGAACATGACCTGAGTACAAATGTGAACCGTTCGCTGAAACTCAAAGAGAATACAAACAGAAAGGCTGTTGTCACAAACCACGCAAGGTGGGCAATTAGTCGGTCATTCTTAGACAGTGTTCCTCAAATATTCCACATCATTGTTTTTGATTACGTGTTACCAGCTTCGAAATCTGCTTTTCCGACAACATATCCACTCACGCAGGAAGAACATGACAAGCTGAAAACGTTGCAAGGGCTTTCGATTAAAATTACACATGGATTGAAATGCATTTATTATGCACAGAGAGTTCAACGTCTCAACCTCATGTCGTTTGATATTCAGTGTGTGTGCTACGACTTGAGTTGCTGCTCGCTTGTCGGATATTAATCGAAGTCTATGGAAAAGAACTGCGAGAGATGTTTTCTTATCATAGAACGCTCATCAACCCGTGACAATTCTCTGAAAGTTCAAAAGCGCACGACAAGTCGCCTAACACAAGCATTCACGGTGCTCAGCAGAGTCGTTAATTTGTGGATTGCGTTTTCGGGTAATGTTATTGCAGCGAACTCTGAAAATCAGCTCAGGCAACTCGTGGACAAGGTACTGCCCAAATTCACAATGAAGATGTGCAACTCTGAACAGGATTTCTCATCTCAATGTTATCCTGAGCTGTGTTGCTGAATGGTCAGAGCTACGTCTCACAAGGTGTAACGCAGGTATAGAATCACAACAGTCAGGTAGAACGGAACGATTGATAGATATAGCGCTTTACTCGTCTAGAATCAGAATAGGACAGCTGAAATGGAGAGGAGTCATACAGTTTGGAAGAAGAATGTATACATAATCAATATTGTTCAAAAGTATAAAGTAGATTCACGACATAAGGGTTTTACACTCTGTTGTCTATCAAGAATAAAGTCATGCTACTTGAATAGAATACAACCTCCTTTCGCATTGGTCCACACTGAAGTACTCCATCAAGCTCAGGCTAGAAATAAAATATTCCAATGTATCAGCATTTGAATCAATAAGAATTTTGTTTTATATCATGAAACGAACATGTTTTATCTCCTCTTCCAGCCAGAAATCTAATCTTATTTTCTGAGAATTGTTTTGATTTCTTGCTAAACTTCTCAAGAAAATCGATAATGGACGTTACAGGAGCTGTCCAAAAATGGGGCAAAGAACAATTGGAAGACCAATATCTTCGATTGTACGACGATTTCCTGACACTGAAGCGCCATTGTTGTAGACAAGAGGAACACATTAAAAAGTTGGTGAACTGAGTATTTTCACGTTTCAGAATGGCAACAAAACTGTTACGTCTGGCCAAGGACAATCATGATAAGCCCACTGGTAGAGGTGTGGAGAAGGAAGAGTATGAGGCGAAAATAGCGAATTTGGAAAAAAGAAATATGGTACTGGGAAACAAGGTAACTTACTGCATTCATAATCAACATTATTGTCAATCTCATGATAGTTATTATCATCCACGTCGTCTTCGTCATTCCCATCACCGACATCATCATCATCACCTTTATTATCATGATCAACAACATTTTCATCGCCATCATCATTCCCATATATATATATATATATATATATATATATATACATATATACACGCAGCGCGCGGAAACGGTAGGCGCTCAGGCTATTGTCACGACTGCCGTAGTCAGCGGAGACGGGAACGTTTCGATTCGTCTCGTAGCATCAGTCTGTCCCACACCAGAACCCGGTGCCTACACTTCAACTGCTAGCGCGGGTGGTGGACACCACACTCGTTGGCAAGCCTCATTTAGATCTAAACATCTATGTCAAACACATTCCAAGCGGCGAAGCTACTTTTGTTGCGCGGACTTGCTTAGCTCTCGCACCACTAAAGCAAGACCGGACCGACTGAGGCCAGGTAAACTCTCCCCGGAGTCTCAAATCACGTCAGACCGCTTCCGAGATTGACTCTTAGTACATTGTGGAATGCGAGAGCCGATCTCACTTTCCAGCCCTCCTCCCGCCGTGATGCAGCTACCAAGATGAGTGAACTGTTCCACACAGTCCAGACTGAGGTCATCGACCGTCAGAGTGGGCTGCAACCCATCATCATCAGCATCGCCATCATCATCATCGTCATTTTCATCATCAGCATTATCACATTGATCAACATTACGAACATCATCAACACCACCGATTTCCCATTTAAACACTATACTTTCTTGATTGTACACATTAGCATAAAGATGGGAAATTAAAATCCTCAAACCGTGGGTATAATTACTGTTCATACAAATCGGATAAGGCCACATTTAATGTTGACATAAATGGATTGCTATTTATTACCTTGATGATTGTGAAAGATATCAGTTAGGCTCTAACTGCTAACAAACATAAAATGTACTCCTCCTATTTGTATAGTGATGAAGGTTTTTAGATTCCCTCTCAATCATGCCGAAAAATTCAACAGCGCGACGTTTGCCTGAAAAACAAATCATGATGACTTTAGCGAGATTGTCATTTCGGCCTTAACAACCGTCTATAATTTTTCAGCGCTTGTTGACATGGCTACATCGAGACACATTAGAATTCCACGCCGAAGTACATCCCTTTTTCGATGCTGAAACATTTCATAGATCAACCTCATTTTCGTAGTTTGCACACAATCGTCTGTGGTTCCGTGATAATAATTAAACCGAAAATCTCGTTAAGAAGGACATCGTTCCACATTTAAGCATAGCAGCTGATCCAGGTCAGCTAGTAAATGTTTGATTTGTATTTTCTACAAAGTTAAAGTTACTTACCTGCACACGAACTCTGCTTGACTGCTGGATTATATTCATGTTAGCGGCAAACATCTTTTATCGCAAGAGGAGGCCTGATTTGTTGGAGGTTGAAGTCTACTTCTGCGTCTTGTAATAATGCCGATATTTCTGTAGTGCACCAGACTCTCAGAAACATCCTAGTTATCATAGAATACGGTATGATATCACGATATTTGGTAACAAATTCGCTGCCTACTTATCTTCGTTTCGCCAATGCATCATTACCAATCCTATATTTCGGACAATTTTCAGGTGCTTCTGCTCCAAAATCAACTGGAACTGCAACGATCCAAATTAGGTTCATTGGTGAGTTGATTGAATATTGAAAAAAATTGGAAACATTTTGCTATCCCGTCGTTTTTATATATAAAAATGTCAAAAATATTATGGGATCCGCTTTGCGATATTAATGTCATTGCAGGCTGTTTTCCGACATTTCTTACACTCACTTTTACAAAGGTATTTCCTGGGAAATGCGATTTGTTTGTTGTTTGTTTCTTACCTCATTAGAATCCCGTAACTCGCTGAGGTGTTTCTTATTCCCAAACAAGGAGCGTTGAATAAGCTACGCAAGACCATCCGTAAGAAAATTATTTGAAATCCAGCTTCCAACTTATACAACATTTGTCGTGCTTTGAACCAAGCGCCATTCTGCTGAGTACATGAAAACATGCCGGCGAATCAGCAATGTCGATGGTTGTTTTTGATATCAAACGATTTGAATGCACTACATGACTGGTGTTCCGAAAACAAACTGCCATTAAATATGCGATCGTCCATTCTAATAACCCATGCAAACTCAGAGACCAAATCTTGGATTACGCAGAAGTAGAAAATGAACTAGTTATCTGGATTTGGGGTAGTTTGAAACATGGTCTACAATGTGAAGCCGTTCACACGCATGCTTTTTGTGTTCTATGCAGTTTACGGATTATCTTTGGACGTTTTTTCCCGGTTTTTTTTCCTCCAACGATAAACATTTATACACAGCCGGTTCAAGACTTTTCAACTCAATTCTGAACACCTTGGCTCCAGAAAGATGTTCTGCTTCTGGACTTTTTATATCATCGAATATCTAAGTTTTTGACGGTTTAGTAAATATTGCATACGTTGAGCGCCTCAGACGATTGGACCTGCGGACTATTTCACAAAGAATATCTTATCTTTCAGTACAAAGTACTTACTACATTTTCTCACCCCTGAATAACTTCTTCGCACTCGAACTTCTAGCAACATCACAGGTCGGATTTGCATGCTAGAAATACCACACTCCGAACGGAACTCCCGCAGGTATTTTCATTTTGTGCGTGTGTGTTTTGAGTGGAATTCCCTGCCTGTCAGTTTGATAAACTTCACTAGTTTACTTACATTCAATTCTAAATTCAACGAATTTTTTCCCCTACCTGTTGACGATTTCTTTTTTCGGTTTTATCTCACTCATGATGGCCTATTCATATTAATTATACGTTGATAATTTTGTACCTGAAATTTGACTATGTTTTAATTATAATATCAAATGCAGTTTCAGTCATAAATCTTTCATTCTTGGAAGTTGTGCTGTCGAAGAAGTACAATTTTTCTGTTTCAGCCAAACTTGACCAGGCCAAGAAGTAGCGCGAGTGTACGGACTCCAACCAAGCGGGCATCGAATCAAGATGACAGCCAAATTGGTGCGTTGCGAATGGCCAGGATGCAGAATGCTGCGCTGTAAGTTGAAGTTCAATCAAGGAATCGAGGATTTATGGTTAAAAAGTTAATACTTTACAACGCCACGGGATTACGGTATGAATGAAAATGTGAAAATTAATGGTAACTAGCACGTAGAGTACATCAAACGTAAGGCTCGCGAATTCAAAGTAATTCAAAGTTTTAATGGTCCAAAAAGTAAATACATTACAGTAACCACAGATTAAAAATATAGGGAATTCATAAAAACAACACAAATGTTTTATACACATGGAAAGTCAGCACGTGTATTCAGGTGCAAGGTTGGGTTTGGTCAACATATACTTGTCAAGTTCAGCCTTGAACATGTTCAGGCTTGTTGCGCAAATGATATGTGGGGGCAGGGAGTTCCATAGAAAACAGACTCTGACAGCCAAGAAAAACCTTCGACAATTTGATCTGGAGTGTGGAATAATTAACTTGTATCCATGCGATCTGCTACCACGTGCTTCTTGCCGATGAAACAGGTGTTCAAGTGGGTGATCCACTGTATGCAGAATGTTGAAAAGCAGGATCAAGTCCCCCCTGAGACGACGGTACGAAAAGTCAAAGAGGTTTAGTGTTGCAATCCGCTCCTCGTATGGCCTGTTGTATAGCCCGGTCACCAGTTTTGTAGCGCGGTGGTATACCCGTTGCAGCAAGGTCATGTCCTTTTGTAACCATGGGGACCATGCTTGAACAACATACTCCATTGTTGGTCTGATATAGGTGTTAATTATACGTGGGAGTATCTGCTTTGAGAAACGACCAAAGATCCTTCTGAGCAATGCCAAGATTTGGCAGGACTTTTTGTATACAACAGAACAGTGCCGTGAAGACTTCAGGTTACTGCTAATCCACACGCTCAGGTCTTTCTCTTCAGTAACCCATGAAAGTTGCTGAGATCCCAGAATGATGATCTTTCGTATATATAAGTCCAGCTATGCTTTAAATATCACCAAGCAATGAGAGTCAAACACAGGTTGAGATTGGGAATTCCCAAAAAATCTAATACGCTTGGCAAAATATGGCATTGAAAATCAATACGGAAATATTGGAAGTAAAAGAATAAGGAATGTCAACGTGTCACTTTCTCATCATACATATAAAGCAAGTGTCTTAATGGATGTCCTTCTGTAAAAACTATTTTATAGAAGAGAATAATATCACACAGTATCCTACATTGTGTAAAGTCACATAGGCCTAGACGTCGCAATTTTTCGGTGTAAGGAACATTGCGAACACCCACCACTAACTTTGTTGCTCTTTGATAGATTCTATCAAAGAGAGCGCTATCTTTTCGCAGCCAAGAAGCGCAGACCCCTACCGCATACTTCATCATAGGGCGAAGTTAGACTTTCATTATCCTTGGTAACGTTACCAGCGAGAATCTTCCAACAATTTTTCGAAAGATGCCTGACAATCTGTT
>JACCGJ010020016.1:0-21068 GCA_013407085.1 Atriophallophorus winterbourni
AAGTTTGCATATGACAGTTGTGCGTGACAAAGCAAATCGAGCGTCCAGAATTTTTTTCGGTGGAAAGTGCTGAGAAGCGCCCACACTGCCAAAGGGTCAATCCTTTTTCTCCGTGTGGAACCTCTGATGGTCGTAGGACTAGGAGAATGTAGTTGGAGGAGCACCGCGCTATAATCGATGCACTGCCAAAAGGTAATTTTCTTTCTTCTCTGTTTGCAATCTCTGGTGATCGCGGTGCCAGGCGCTGTAGTAGTAGGATAGTAGTAGGACAGCAACGCGCAATAATCGATGCTGAAAAAAAGAAAAGGCAGTTTCTCCTCACCAGCACGGTGAGAGGTCAGCTGATGGAGAATCAAGAATAGGAAGATGCTCTAAAATTGCTACAGTGAATAGCGAGCAGAACGGAGGACAACTTAGCATGGTAATCATGGGATGTAATCAGAGGATAACTCACCCCAGTCACGGTCTAAACCCTGCTTGAAAGTTGAGACGGAACTACAGGAGATAAGTTCTTCAGGGAGCTTGTTCCAGAAGTTGACCACCCTGAAGCTGAAAAAGTTTTTCCCAGAATCTAGTCGACACCGTTCCTTAGCGAGCTTGAGTGCGTGTCCGCGAGTGCCCAGCTTAGAACTTAAGGTAAAGATGTCATCTGGATTAACGCCGCTTAAGCCCTTTAAGATCTTAAAGGTTTCAATCAAATCACCTCTCAAACGACGACGCTTAAGAGAGAAAAGACCCAGAGCCCAAAGGCGATCAGCATAACTTTCCCCACGCTGACCCTCAATCATGCGTGTTGCTAGTCGCTGGACGCTTTCAAGCCGAATGATATCCTTCTGGTAGTGAGGACACCACGCCTGGACACAATATTCCAAATGCGGCCTGACTAACGCCTTGTAAAGTGACAGGAACACGTCAGGACTTCGGCTGGAAAGCACCGACTTCAACCGGAAGAGCACATTGCGGGCACGTTGCGCTGCAACAGCGCATTGGTCCTCCTATTTGAAGTCAGCTCAAACTAGAACACCCGAGGCCTTAACCCGCTGTGTGGCTCTACGAGATTTGGATTCCTTGATGAAGGGCTCGGTACGATTGAAAACTAGAACATTACGAGTTCTATTTTTTCGAGCCAAAGATGGGCCATGTAATGATTCAATATTTTTCCGAAGACTGTTCAGCTCCAGAATAATTTGATCTATGGCGTTGGAACCGACAACATTTGTGTGTTGCTTAACATTTTTACCGGAATTAGTAGTCTTAGCCCGCCTTCTTTTGGTGCCTGCTGTATTGAACACCATTCGTGAAGGTAGTCTAAGACTAGTAGGTGATTGTTTGCCCAGTGTGACGTTAGCGTCGGTTAGTGGTGGTTTAGAGCCCTTGGACACCCGCCTTTTAGAAGGCTTAGGTTTATTTTTTGTCTTGACTGAGGTGGATGGCACGGGAGGGCGGGATAACTGGCTCGAATGTTTGGCCTTGTTAACCGCCGAAGCCCGCCCAGGGACTAAATTGGACCGCGCGACTGATGCATAAGTTTGGTCGGACACGGATTCAGACGCACTAGCTAGCGTCAAACTAGATCGCCGTTCGTGGTACACAAATGCGGCTTCAGTGGCAGCCTTGTGACAATCACTGCAATACCACGGAAGCCAGCGGAATTTCGCGTAAAGTCCATAGTGGGATTTGTGTATAGCTGAGCAGCCAGGGTGAGCCCAACGCTTGCAAGCATTGCAATCAATACCTTTGGCTACTTTTTCGCCACATTTCATGCTAATACAAACAGTTTTATTATTCATAGTTGAAAAATGCTAAAACACTGTGATGCAAGATTAAAACAGAATACTGACTTTATTACAGAAGTAATTATTCAGCAAGAGGTGCAATGATGAATTGTGTGTTTAAACTTTCGAGAATAAGTAAAATAGAGTTTCTATTTTTCAGTAGAACTGTGATACGGTGAAAACTCGTAAAAGTTTGTAACTGAGCGTGGCAAATGCAACAAAGTTGCACAGGACAGTAAGTGGCTAACGAGCAAATGGAGCGTCCAGAATTCCTTTCGGTAGAAAGCTGCAGAGAAGCAACCACCACTGCCAAAGCGTTTTTTTCTTATTGTGATTTGGATCTCCTCGACGATCGTGACGCCAAGGGATTATCCGGGTTGTATTTAGGAAGCACCTCGTTGTGAATGATTCTGGAAAAATAACAATAAATTTCTCCTCACCAGTACGGTAAGAGGTCAGCTAAAAAATAGTGTATTTAGAAAGCAGAACTCTAGAATTTACTTACTTACCAGACAACGCTAAAATGGTTAACTACCTAATCTTGCATAGAAATTAGTGAGAGAATTCAAGAAAACGCTTACCCCAGATGCGGTCCAAACCGATCTCAAAACTCGCGACAGAACTACAGGATATAAGTTCTTCTGGGAGCAGGTTCCAGAAATCTACCACCCTGAGGCTGAAAATCTTTTTCCGGGAGCCAAGTCTACATCGCTCCTTAGCAAGTTTGAGTGAATGTCTGCGGGTGCCAAGCTCGGGTTTTAAGGCAAAGAAGTCGTTCAAGATAACGCCACTTAACCCCTTTAAGATCTTAATTAAGTCACCTCTCAAACGACGGCACGTAAGTGAGAAAAGGTATAGGAACTTTAGGCATGCAGCGTAAGGTTTCCCTCCCTGACCCTGTGAGTTGCGAGACGCTCTACGTTTTCGAGTCGAACGTTGTCCTTCTTGTAATAATGGCACCACGCCTGGACACAATATTCTAAATGCGGCTTAACTAATGCCTTGTAACGGGGCAGTAGTACATATGGTCTTCTGCTGGATAGCACGGATCTCAGCCGAAAGAGCACTTTGCGAGAACGTTGAGCTACATCGGCGTATTGGTCATCTTCAGTTCCGGTCAGGTCAGGTCAGTTTAGCTTGCACATGACAGTAAGTGGCAAACAAGCTAATCGAGCTCCGAGATTTCTTCAGGTTAAAAGCTGTATAGAACCAACCAATACTGCTAAAACGGTTTTTTTGTCGGTTTGAAATCGTCGACGATCTCGACGCCAAGAGATTATCCGGATTGTATTTAAGGAGCACCGCGTTCTAACCGATGTTGGAAAAAAAGCAGTTTTTCTTCACCAGCACGGTAAGAGGTCAGTCGAAGTAGATTCGTGTACGAAAACAGAAGTTTCGAGCATTTACTTGCTTTACTGGATAAGGCTAAATAAAGGTGATCTGCTTAAGATTGCATAGCAATAAGGAAGAGTATTCAGGAAATCACTTACCTCATTTGCGGTTCAAACTTTGCTTGAAAATCGGGACGTAATTGTAAGATATAAGTTTTTCTGGGAAAATGTTTCGGAAGTTTACCTCCTAATGCTGAAAAAGTGTTTCCTGGAATATTGACGAATGACCCGTGTACCCGTCTCGTGATTCAAGGTAAAGATTTCGTTCATTGGAAAGCCACTTAAACCCTTCAAGATCTCGAAATTTTCAATTAATGCACCTCCTAAACGACGGCGCCTAATGAAGAAAAGATCGAGGGACTTCAAGCGTGAGGTTGTAGTGATAGTGAGGAATGGATCGTGAGACTGGAAGGGTTCCAGGTATATCCACATACAATTTTGAATTCGAGACAATCCCAAAATAACGAAGACCGCGCGTGGACGAGGCGTATATTGTTATTTATAAGTGTGTTGAATATGTACAAATGTTATTTAACAGAAGAGTATCGTTAACTGAGTTAAGGGACAGTTAATCGATTAAATGTGAGTGATAACGATGAAAAGAAAACGAAAAATCAATATGGCGTAATCTGTAATCGAAACGAAACGAAAATGTCTAAGTTAACACATTAATAAATAATGATGAAACAAAATATTTCATAGTACAAATTACTATAGACAAGTTGTTTGCGATGAAAAACGGTTGAGGGTGTTGGTTAGTTTGGATAGCTCGTATTGATTTCATGAAGCTGTGAAGGCGACTGAAATATTGTGAAGCTGTAAGATCTATTGGTGAATCGGAAGATGTCAGGAATTCTACAGGTAGGTTGAGTATACTCCCGTACAGCATCTCTGCAGCTGAGCAACCAAGGTCTTCTTTCACGGTGGTACGAATACCAAGAAGCACTAAGGGCAATGACTCCGACAAACGTTCTGAATTGCTTGACCCATGATTGCAGCTTTTAGTTGCCGGTAAAATTTCTCGACTAAAACATTGAAGAAGAATGGTAGGCTGTAGTCTGTATGTGCTTTGTACCGAGTGTTCTTGTCAATTCCCGACAAAGTGTTGACTGAAATTGGGACATCTGTCAGTGGTAACACTGTGCGGTGCACCAATGCTGCTGATCCAATTTTGAACGAATGCTTTTACAACAGTTTCTGCACTGAAATCAGGGCTGGTTACAGCCGATGGCCAACGGGTAAAACGGTCGGCGCAGGTCAATATATAGGAGAAACCGTAAAAGACCGCTAATAGACCATCTAGAGCCAAATGAACTTGCTGAAAGCGCTCCGTGCAGGTGGACATGTACCAGGGGAACTGATAGTGTGACGTTGGACCTTGTTCTGTTAAGATCGGAAGCAACACTCGGTCCAAAGTTAAATGTCTCGATGCATGTCAGACCGAAGATAACAAGAGGTAATCAGATTTCGTGAAACGTATACACCGGGATGGGATAAACCATGTGAATGCTCAAATAATTTACGTCTAAAATGTAAAATGATAATTGGACGGGCTTTACCAGTAGACATGTCACAAACTAGATAAGAATTGGAATTAGGTATCGGAATACGGTGGAATTTATCCGATTGTGAAGAAAAGTACCGTTCTATTACGGGGTCATTTTGCTGCGAACATGCTAATTGATCAGTCGATTCTAGGCAAGTCGATAGCACATAACTTAATCCCAGAGAAAGTATCCGCAACTGTGTTTTACTAGCCAGAAAGATATCGAATGTCGCTCGTTAATTGTGAGATATCATCCAGCCGACGTATTTCTCGAGGCGAATATCGATCTGATGGTGCAGCAAGAGCAAACGTTAGGGGCTTGTGGTCGGTCCATACCGTGAAATCACGTCCTTCAAACAAATGTCTGAAATGTCGTATTGCATTATAGATAGACCGTAACTCACGACCGAACGTACTGTATCTACTTTGAGCGGTTGAAGGCGACGAGAAAAGAAAGCGAGTGGCTTGGTGATATTGTCTACTTCTTGTTGATATACTGCGCTGACTGCTTCTTGTGATGTGTCTGTAGCGAGAGACAACTGATCATTGGTGTTCGTTGATATGTAAGTCAGTGAAGTGCCTATATTTAGAGCAGATTGGAGTCGTTCGAATGATTTTATAGCTTCGTCATTCATTTTAAATTCACGTTTTTTCCCACGTAACAAGTCAGTCAATTGTTGTGAAATCATAGCACATTGGCGAATAAAGCGTCTATAATAGTTGACCAAACCAAAGAAACGTCTGAATTGACGGATAGAGCTGGGACATGGATAATCTTGAATAGCTGATAGTTTTTGAGGTAACGGTTTTATACCGGAACTACCAATTCGGTGTCCAAGAATTTCGCAGAATTATAATGCTTCTGTGAGATAGACGTTGAAATACTTCATAAAGGTGTTTAAGATGTTCAGTAGGATTTGTACTTGCGATTGGGACATCATTAATGTACACGTAAACGAAAGATAGACCGAGGAAAAGTTAATCCATGAATCTCTGGAAGGTCTGTGAAGCATTGCATAGACCAAACGGCATCCTGAGAAATTCGAACCGACCAAATGGAGTGGTGATGGCAGTTTTGGGAATATCTTTGTCAGCTACTGAGATTTTATGACATGTGCGCACTAAATCCAACTTCGAGAACACAGATTTTACTTGAAAAGATAGTGCAAAGTCATGTATGTGTGGAATAGAATATCGATCTAGAATCGTTACACGATTCAAAGCACGATAAACTCCACATTAACGCCAGGCGTCCGGTTTGTTCTTTTCAACCATGTAAAGAGGTGTGGCCCAAGGTGAATTTGATGGACGGATTATTCCGAGTTTCATCATATGTTCGAATTCTCCTTTGGCAGCATCAAGTTTGTTAGGCGCCAGTCTGCGTGGTCTAGTGAAAATTGTGGGTCCACGGGTTGAAATATGGTGTTTGATGTTATGCTTCACAGGGGTGTCGTGTGTACATGGTTTGAGGATATCCGAAATTCCTTCATGGGAGAAACGTAATTCGGTGCAGTATCTGGAATCTTGAATTTGTATGAGTGAATTACAAAAATGGCCGATGACGTTAATCTTTGTGACATTGTCAATGAGTTTTCGTGTACTGATGTTGAATGAAAGATTAAAGTGTGACAGGAAATAGGCTCACAGGATAGGGGTTTTGACATCGGCAACAGTGAAAATACATCGGAGGTTACGTTGCAGACTGAGGTCGATGGAGAGTGATCGTTGGCCGTATTCTGTTATTCGAGTATATTTCGCCGCTTGTATTGTCAATGAAGAGTGGTTTCTGCGTTCTGAGTTTGTGGGTGGGATGACGCCCAGTTCGGCTTCCGTGTCGATCAGAAAACGCATGTTCGTTGAACCATCAGTGACATAGTATAAGCTGCTGATGTTATTACCGTAAATAGCTGCCGCTTCTAC
The DNA here is from genome assembly GCA_013407085.1 of Atriophallophorus winterbourni. Classification (NCBI taxonomy): domain Eukaryota; kingdom Metazoa; phylum Platyhelminthes; class Trematoda; order Plagiorchiida; family Microphallidae; genus Atriophallophorus; species Atriophallophorus winterbourni. Next base: position 6,633 of record JACCGJ010020016.1, read on the forward strand.
TGCCTGGCTACGCGGTTTCCCTGATTGTGGTGATGCGATTTTAAGCTGGATAAGAGTGTTCGCAAGTTTTGCTCATCGGTGGTAACAATTCGAGAAATAAACGCAGACTTGAGCTTATCGTGAGGATCTGTGGCAGGTTGCTTATAAATTTAATCAGCAACTTCTCCAGCGATGGAGGCTGGAAACATTTCAACAACGCGGTTGTTGCGTGTGCGTTGCGTTTGAAAACGGCATGACTCGAATAGACCTTCGATTTTTGCAAACCAGAGACGTGGATCTGTCGTGTTGAAGATAGGTAATGCAAATTGATTGATAAAATCATCTTACTTGTCTTGGTTATTTGTATTATGTTTTATGGCGCGAATCGAATTTAATGTGTGTTCTGCCTCACCAATTTGTAGTGGATAGTGAAGAATGGATCCTGAGACTGAATGTGTTCCAGATTTATCCACATAAAATTTTGACTCCAGACAACCTTAGAAGAACGAAGACCGTGCGTGGACAAAAAGTGTATTGTAATTAGTGAGTGAGTTGATTAGGTACAAACGAAACGATAATGTTTAAGTTAACAAATTTAGATTATACAAAATATAAGACTTTACAAATTACCATAAACACCATTCTTTAACATCCATGTAGTGAAAGTTTGAAACTCACTTCCCGCAGAACAAGTCTCTGCAGCTTCAGTAAATGCGTTCAAACGTGGACTGGATGAACGGTGGCATGTGCTCTCTTCGGAGCATTACTATTAGATTAAATCCTCCCTTATTCACTGTTTAAATTCAGCAAGAATATTGTGAAAATCTTGTTGACACACACAAAAAGCTTCTCTTTTCTATTTTTCTTTTTTTAGAAATTAACTGCTGTCATTCGTCTCTTCATTCGAGGGGACATACAACATGCATTTACTCTCTAACCTATCCACGATGGCACATCTCTCATCTTCCATTCAGAGATAGGTCAATCTCAAGATCAAGTTGCACAGCGCTGAAGGTGGCTAAAAGCCAATCACGCGCCCACATTTCCTTCGACGGTATGCGGTTGAGCACCCGGCACTTCGATATTGAGTATACAGTTCGTACGTTTCACACGTTCTTGTTTCCGGATATCTGGAAAGTAATGTACACACGCATGTGCTCCATTCGTATCAATCCTGCTAGTGGCTGTTCTTTACAAGCACACCTCCGAAAGAATCATATCACTCGTTTCGACTTGATCGAGTATCACCTTGTGATATTGACAGTGCTACTGAGCTGAACTTAAACGCATTACCAATTGTTGGAGACTTTAATCTCCTGGGTATTGATTGGCGTACTGAACTTCCTTCACCAGAGTCAGCTAAATCGCAATATCTGGACTGCTTTCATGTCGGGGCTTCTAAACAACATGTCAGGAAACCTACACGGTTTAGGTCAGGACATACTCCGTCAACATCAGATTTAGTTTAATCGTCTCATGAAAGAGATATTTATGGAATCAAATACCTTTGGTCGAATGGACATCGTCCAACTACAAACTCCAGCAAGGAATCTAAGTTGGAAACCAGACGAATTATAACCTAGTGTAGAAATCAAGTGGAATATTATAAAGGGGCACCTTTCACAACTACATGAAGGTTTTGCTCCTCTACCAGTGAGAACGCGAGAAAAACCAACCTGGTGGTGCGCGTCTATTTGCAAGGTTATTAGATATCATGACCGTAGCGGGAGAGATTACAAATTCTGTGTAACTCACAGATCTAGATTGCGGTACTTACAGACCAGAAATTCAGCTGTTCGCTGCAAAGGAAACCTAAAAGGAACGTCGAATCCCGACTTGCCAAAAAAGCAAAGATTAGCATGAAAGCTTTTTCATGAATATGTTCAGTCCAAGCGATCTTTAAGAAAAGAAATAGGTACGTTAGTGCTGAATGATGGCAACACTGTTTTGACTGCACAGGAAAAAGCCGATGCGTTGCATTCATTTTTCTACAGTGTTTATCATCGCGAATAGGTAACTGTTTAGAAACCCGGGAGTGCAGATCACCTCTCTTTAGCTCGGTGGAGGTTAATCCGGGAATAATCACCACAGTTCTGTCGCAGCTGTATAAAACTGAGTCGGCTGGCCACGGCGGTATACATCCGGCTTTTCTTCAAACGCTCGCGAATTTACTTAGCTTTGCAATCAGAAATCTTTTTGAAGCTACCTTACTCCAAGGTATACTACTGGATGATTGGAAAAGAGCGGCGGTAGTATCTATAAAACAAAAAGGGTCCCATTTCGGATCTATGAAACTACAGGCCAGTAAGCCTGACAAACATTGTTTGCAAGTGCTTGGAAAATATCATTCGGCGCCAGGTATGTAAACATTTGGTAGCCAATTCCTTACTATGTGATGCCCAGCAATGATTCTGTAAAGAAAGGTCCTGCCTAACCAATCTTCTAAGCTTTCTTGACGAATTGACATTACGCCTCGATGAAGGGAGAGTAGTCAAAGTATGCTATCTTGATTTACAAAAGGCATTTGACTCAGTGAACCATAGGTAATTTCTGCACAAACTAGGTATGTTTGGCTTCAAAGATAAACTACCTCGATGGTTAGACAGCTTCCAAACTAATCGCACTAACTATGTTAGAATTGCAGTGGTGTGCTCGGAGGAATCACTGGCTATGTTCAGTCAAAGCGATCTTTGAAAGTAGAAATAGGTACGTTAGTGCTAGATGATTGCAACACGGCTTTGACTGCACAGGAAAAAGCCGATGCGTTGCATTCATTATTCTGCAGTGTTTATCGGCGCGATTCAGGTTACTGTTCAGAAACTCACAAGTGCAGATCACCTCTCTTTAGCTCGGTGGAGGTTAATCGGGAAAAGGACACCATAGTTCTATCGCAGCTGGATAAAACCAAGTCGACTGGCCACAACGGTATGCATCCGGCTATTCTTGAACCGCTCGCGATAATTTCTCGCTCCAGTGCCATGACCTCACAAACGAAGCCCGTTGACAGCGGTCACGTGTGAAAACTTTGTCGGAAGGCGTAAACCCCAAAGCCTGACAGGCTAATTGTTTTGTTTGTCTTGAGAAGGTTCATATGAATTGCGATGCTATTTTGACCGTTGATGCCCTTACGGTTATCAATGGAGTCGAAATTCCAGGAGTTTGCTACATCTGTCAGATATGCAGATCTCAATCGATAAGTTGTACGAAGACAACTGTGAGCTAACAGACCGATGCGGATACGAAACTTTAATGTTAAGAGAGTAGTGCACAAAGAATCCAAGGTCTGTTTAACGAGCTACTGATTTGTGAACTCGGATCTAGAGCAGATTGTGAACACTATGTCTCTTCCCCCCTGAGAGCCGGACCATTGCAGTTTTTGAAACAACACGAAAACCACTGTTAAATGCCTATACACAAATGCACAGTGCTTGCGAAAACAGAATCGCTGAATTAACCCATTTCAACGCTCACTTTTCTGCTGACATCATTGCTGTTATCGAAACATGGTTTTACGATCAGGTGAACGATTGCGAGCTGGCACTTCCCAACATGATCCTACTTCGACTAGACCGTTCAAGATTAGATGGTGGAGTTGCTTTGTATTATAACGAACGTCTTCAATGCATAGCTGTACCTGACACAGAGTTTGAGCTAGAGGACACCATGTGGTGTAGACTTCGTTCGGAAACTGGAGAGAATTGCATACTCGGTGTGATCTACCGCTGGTCCAACTCTTTCGATGCCCACAATGAAACGTTGTTGCACATGATGCGCAAAGCTGGAAACCTCAGAGGATGCCAATTGTTAATAATGAGTGATCTAAACCTCCCACATCTGTACACCAAAGGTGTACTCAAGGTGTACTCAACAATAACTTGATTACCAATTCCGCGAGATAATCACTTTTACTCCCCTATACAACCATGTCCATTCATTCACTCCACAATGGGGCCTTAATGAATCATCAATTCTAGATCTGGTTTTAACCTCCGAAGCAACAGCAGTAGAGTCTGTGCAGTATTATAGTCCTTTGGGACTAAGTGACCATCTGGTGTTGTCCTTCGAATTCGTGTGCAACGCCAAAAGGGCGTCGGACGACGTTAAGTTTATCAGGAGTGTCGAGTGCTTCTGTCTTCGTGGTGCCATTACGATTATGGAGGAAAAATATTTCGATCTCACGAATGCAGATACTCATTTTTCTAGTCTGTTAAGTTATATCGGTACAAAACTAGTCAAAAATTATACCTGTGGTCCCAAAAGGAAATCAAGAACATTTTGCTTCAAACTCCGAAGCCGAACTCGGAAGTGGATAGCCATGCGAAATTCCACATAGGTTGCACACAAAATAACACGAACATACGCATCTTGGGAACACTTTTGTAGTTTTGGTAACGAGGTGACGTCCTTAATTCGATAGGAAACACAATATCACCATTGGAAGCGGATCAACTAGATGGAACGACATTTTAAGCTACTGTACACCATCGTAAACACCGCGGTTAAACCAGGTGTATTTCCTATCCAGACAGAAAACGGACTGATTGATAATGTCAAGACTACAGCTGATGTCCTTATATCATTTTATGCGCAAGTATTTTGTCCAAAGAACGTGTCAACGCTGACGTCTTTGCCGCGCCAACTACAGGTCGAATGCCTTAGTAACATCGAGGTAAATCCTACGGTTGTGGGAAATCATTTACACTGGCTGAACGTTCGCAAATCACCATGAGAGGATGAAATAACACCTGCTGTTCTGGAGTCATGCGATCTGGAGATTTGTGGCCCACTATGTGGTATATTCAGGCACTCATTGAATACGGGAACCGTACCAACTCAATGGAAAATCGGTGTTATCACACCAATCTACAAAAGGGGCATTCGTTCTGATCCGGCAAATTACCGCCCCGTGAAGTTCTTTTAGCGGTTTCTAAAATTTTGGAATGCCTGGTGTGAGAACGACTTGTTGAACATCTCGAGAACCATCAGCTAATAACGTTCACACAACACGGATTTAGGAAAACATATTCATGCCTGTCTAACTTGCTCACGACTCTAATTGACTGGACGCAAGCACTAGACCAAGGGGATTCCGTCTATGCCGGTTACGTAGATATATCTAAAGCATTTGACAGAGTGAATCACTCCTTACTGCTTCAGAAGCTGCAGAATGTTGGCGTCATCGGAAACTTAATTACATGGTTCACACGTTAGTTGTTTGGACGCAAAGTAAAAGTCGGAATGGATGGTGAAACTTCTCGAACAATGGAAGCCACGAGCGTAGTCCCTCAGGGGTCGGTTCTCAGTCCGATATTGTTTCTCATATTTATAAATGATCTATCGAACTTAATAGCATGTAAGCTTGTTTTATTCGCTGACGATGTAAAAATCTGGACGAAGGTCAACTCATTTGGTAGCCGAGTCCTTACTAATTGATGCCCAGCAATGATTCTGGAAAGAAAGGTCCTGCCTAAACAATCTTCTAAGCTTTCTTGACGAAGTGACATTACGCCTCAATGAAGGGAGAGTAGTCGAAGTATGCTATCTTGATTTTCAATAGATATTTGGCTCAGTGAACCATAGGTAATTTCTGCACAAACTAGGTATGTGTTGCATCACAGGTGACCTACATCGATGGTTAGACAGGTTCCTAACTAATCGCACTAACTATGTTAGAATTGCAGGTGTGTGCTCGGAGGAATCACTGATTCTCAAAGGAGTGCCTCAAGGCTTGGTGCTTGGTCCATTACTTTTCTTTTTTTCTAAACGACCTGGTAGCGTGCTTGAGTTCACACTGCTTTCTGTTCGCTGATGAAGTTAAGATCCTAGAAACCGACTGTGGAGATACGCTTATCTCTGATTTAGAAAAATTAATCGAGTGGACAAATACCTGGGACTTGCGACTAAACTTGGGGAAGAGCTGTCTACTGACGACTGATTTAGCGACAACCCAATTGAGAGTTGGTGAAGGAACTATCAGAATAGCTGCTGCTTAGAAAGTAAAGGATCTCGGCAATACTATAACAGGCGATTTTAAATAGGCCACTCAATATGCCGAAGCTGCAAACAAGGCTCGCAGAGAATTGTTCAGACTTCGCTCAACGTTATCTTGCCGAAAACCTTGAATCTTCATTCCCCTATTCAAAGTAGTCGTGCGGCCTCACTTGGAATACTGCGTTCAATCATGGGCACCGTACTTTTAAAAAGATATAGCATGTCTCGAAAAGGTCCAGCGCCTGGCGACTAGGAGGGTTGAGGTTCAGACAGGTAAAACCTATGAGGTTAGACTCAAGGACCTCGATTTGTTCTTACTAAAGAGACAGCGGCTGCGAGGTGACCTAATAGAAGCCTTCAAGATTATAAAAGGTCTTACGGGTGATAATATTACTGAAATCCTTGAAATGCCTGTAAAGCAGCCAAAAGGGGTAATTCTATAAAACTTCTTAACAGTAGGCCCGGGTTCAAGAATCAAGAATCAAGATTTTATGTTGAAAAATGCCATTGCTTAACATGTACCATTGGTTGACAACTATTACAAAAAAGAAAATGTAATGAAAAACACATTGTTGTATTTTTGTCTGGATTCATATTGATTCAATACACAGGGCCGATTATGGGGTGTTTTTGGATATATGCATCTAGTTTTGCTTTAAAAACATTAAATGTTGTTGCATTCACAACCTCTCGCGGTCGTAATTACGGCCAAGCTTCAACATATTACATTTGCGTAAGTTGAACGGCATTTGATTTAATAGGGACCAGTGATTCAGAGCATCCAAGTCCTTCTGTAGCATCAAACAATCTTCAGTAGATCGAATTTGCTTCCATATTCTAATGTCGTCAGCAAAAAGAACAAGCTTACACCGCACTATTTCAGTAATATCATTGATGTATAACAGGAAAAGGATAGGCCCGAGTACTGAACCTTAAGGTACTCCGCTCGTGGCATCGATACTTTTCGATAGCACACCGTCAATGCGAACTCGCAAATGCCGATCGGTCAGATAATCTATTAAACACGATAGTAGTTTACCCATTATTCCATAATGCGCTAGATTTTGAAGAAGCAGGCTGTGATTGACCTTGTCAAAAGCCTTTGATATATCAATATAACAAGCGTGAACCGTGTAGCCTTCTTCAAGCGACATAGTCCAGTTCATTCCGCGTGCGGTCGCATTTTTCGTTGCTCTGACATTTTTGTCCGTATCTTCGTTGCATCTGCTCGGATTTATACCGTTTAAAGTATTCTGTCTACCACTCGACGACGCCTATCGGATTTCATACTTTTCGATCGCTCAAGTTGAACTATAGCAAAGTTACCAGTTTTGACGGAAAAGGCCAATTTGTTCACGCGTACAAAGATTCTCGCAGAACAAGTTACCCTGTGGATTTTGCTATCATTAGAAACATCACATTGAGCTACAGGTTTTGACACCTTGCTCCATATTCTATCTTCTGTAATCACCGAGTTATTGCGGATTACTTGTTCAATGCCGAAACCACGCCAGCAACCACTGGCAGCTCACTCAACTCGCAAAACACCAGTTATCGATCAACCGGCAAGCCCTACGCAGCCCACGAACATGTGCGAACGTGTAACGAGGTCCACCGCCCAAACAAACAAATCGATCGATCTTGCTGTGACCGCGACACGGGATCCGTGTGACCTCTGCATCACATGTCTAACCCCGGTAAGCGTTGATAGCGTTTCAGTTAAATGTACTTTTTGCGGGTTCCGTCAACACGCGTCATGTGAGAACAATTTGACTGATGACTGTGTGCGTCTTGTGAACGACGAGAAACATCCATCTGTTTGTTTTGTTTGTATTAACTGTAGACAATCGAATGAAGGCGTTCGCCACAACACTAAAGACACCGTTTGTAGGACAATATCAGCTCTCGATTTAGAGAAATCTAAAGACTTTGAAGACAAAATCGAAAAACGAATGTCTGCTCTAGAGCAAAGTCTACAGCGAGTTGAAATTGCTATAATCGCGAATGAACAGGTTTTTCATGCATCATCGCCCGTAGCGGAAATCAGCGATAGAGCAAACGCCGATAAAACACCACAAAAGTCAACTTTGGTTAGTGGTGCATCTTCGGTGATTAGTGGTGATCCAATGCGACAACAAAGGAGCCATAGAGATGATTTCGTTACTAAGTCGCGTAAGACAGCATCTGCTGTGAATGTAAAGAGGAAAACGAATACAGTCAACAGTGAGACACCTCATCGACCAGCACCGGTGCAACCTGCTGGTGGTTTAATGAAGAAGACCCATAGTCTCAGCGTAATTTGCACTAACGTTCCTGAAACAAATGATGCACTGTTCGACGACAGGAAAAAGCACGATTTAGCCGAATGGAGCAGACTCTGTGACATGATGAACCTGGTTCCCATTAAACCCTCAGCTATAGTTCGTTTAAGTCGACACCCGAAATCACCCCACCAGGGTGATCCGAGATTACTCAAGGTGATATTGGAGAACGAAAACGACCTGGAAAACATACTATTAGACTCATACTTATTAAGGAGTGTTGCTGGCTCAAAAATCCGTATTTTCGCTGATCTCCCATGGTGGGAACGAAAATCAAAAGCCTCCGATCCGGCATCAGCAAGAAGTTTAAGAAGTTTAGTACTGCTTGGTGTTCCTGAGTGTGCTGAAAATCTAGCACCTAATCAAACAGAAAAACACGATAGACAACAATGGAAGTTTATATCCGAAACTATCGATGTAAATGAAACTGTCGCAATAGATACGTTCAGGATACCCAAGTCCATCCAATACAAAGGGGATGGACCCCGACCGCTTAAAATCACCTTCCTGACTAGCAATATGGCTGATTTAATTCGAGCACAATGGACTCAAAACAGTCGCAAGCTACCAAGTGGTGTCAGAATGAGTGCTCCGAAAACAAATAAACTAGATCCTGCAGACAGTATACCACTCACAAGCCCAAGTCAAGTCATTTCAATTAGCTCTCCAAAAAACGATCTGTGTCCGACTCATGCCGAGTCGGAAAAGTAGAAACGACTTCAACGCCTCAGCTGTATACTGTGAACCGGATTGAATTTATGCATACTAACCCTCAATCTTTGCCAAACATATCACAACTTGGAACTAAAACTAGTCTTTCACATTGTCCATCATTGTTAACCCATAAAACCATTAAGTGTCTCTATACAAACGCGCAGTGTCTGAGAAACAAAATACAGGAGCTTGATACCGTATGTACACAGCACTCACCGGACTTAGTTGCAATTACCGAAACATGGTTTGAACCTCATTTATCAGACAATGAATTGGCATTGAAAGGAATGTGTCTTCTCCGTCAAGACCGTGCGGGACGCGGCGGTGGCGTAGCACTTTACTACAACCAACAGTTATCCTGCAGAGAAATTGACGATATTGACCTACGTGTACAGGATACTCTGTGGTGCTCAATTAAGCTGACTACTGGAGATGATTGCATTGTTGGCGTGATTTATCGGGCTCCAAGCGCAAGTGACGCGCACAATGTTGAACTACTCCAGAAAATTCGACTTCTGGCTGCCAGATTTCAAACGCCACTCCTGTTTATGGGAGACTTCAACCTTCCAAACTTGATGAAGAAAAATGCTCTTTCAACGAATTCGCTCGACGATGCGTTTCAAGAACTGATCTTCGATATTCCTTTTTATAACCACGTCTTTGATAACACTAGATATAGAGATGGTAACATGCCATCTGTCCTGGATCTAATACTAACGAGTGAGGAACATGCCGTCGAAAATCTGAGCTACGAAACTCCATTGGGTTCTAGCGACCACCTGGTCCTCTTATTCGATTATGTTTGTCAAGCTGAGAGAACGAATGACATCAACAAAACAAAACTACAACTGGATATTGGAAGTCTTCACAATGCTCTTCGAACGATTTCTGACTGGAAACCAGACACCACGGACGTGCATCGTTCTTGGGTAAACTTCATAGAGAAGCTGTGTGATGAAATAAACCTACATTCCAGATTTGTGCCAAAGACAGCGAAAAAACGATTTACCTTCACGTTGAGAAGCCGCACAAGGAAGTGGATTAAGATACGCAACGATGCATGGAGAAACTATGTCCACAATCCGATGCCAGATAATTGGGAAACATATCGTCTGTTGAGGAACAAGGTCACCTCTCTTATCACCGAGGATAAGCAGTCTCATCAGGCAAGACTACTGACCATGATGGAGCGGAACCCCAAAGTCCTGTACCAGATCGTTAACACTACATCAAAAATTAAGCCAGGAATCTCAGCACTACGCACACCTCATGGTCTAACTACGACTGCGTTCGAGGCTGCCGAAGTTCTTGCAGGTTACTACTGCAAAGTTTTTTGCCCCAAGGAATCAGTGCATCTTACGCCGCATTCGATCGGCTTTTCCAATGAAATACTAAATGAAATCTCAATAAACAATGAGTGTGTCATGCTCAGACTTCTTCGTTTGAATACCGCAAAGTCACCAGGAGCAGATGGAATCACTCCTTTTATCCTCAAACGATGCGCATCCTCATTGTGTGGTCCACTCAGCACATTATTCCAAATTTCGCTCGAAAATAGTATCGTTCCCGCGGAATGGAAATCTGGCATCATCACACCAATCTACAAGGGCGGGAGTCGATCTGACGCTGCGAACTATAGACCAGTTACGTTGTTGCCAGTATTTCTAAAGTGCTAGAGAGTTTAGTAGCGGAAAAGATCACCCATCACCTCGAAAACAATAGACTGCTTGCGACTGAACAGCACGGTTTCAGGAAACATCACTCATGTCTATCTAACCTCTTGCTCACCTTAAACGACTGGACTGAGTGTGTGGACAATGGTTACTCCATCCACGCATGCTTTTTAGACATGTCAAAGGCTTTCGACCGCGTCAATCATAGTATTTTAATCCAGAAACTTGAATTGCACGGGATAACAGGAAAACTTCTTGCTTGGCTAGAAAACTATTTACGCGACAGGAGTGCCCAAGTCAGAGTTGACGGCGCCTTATCGAAACCATTCAAAATTACGAGCGGAGTGCCCCAGGGTTCGGTCCTCGGACCGATTTTGTTTTTGATCTACGCAAACGACATTCCCGAGCGTGTTAAATGCAAGATTATGTTATTTGCAGACGATATAAAGCTTTGGAGAAGCATACGTACAAATGATGACTGTGAAACTTTGCAGAAGGATCTAAACACATTGCACGATTGGTCTTTGAGAAACAAACTACCATTCAACTTCCAAAAGTGCAAGGCGTTAAACATTGGAAAGACTGTTAATTACAACTACACTCTTGGGTCCCACCAACTCGTCTGGACAACTGAAGAGAAGGATTTGGGTGTTTGGACCAGTTCAAGTCTGAAGACTTCACTGCAGTGCAAAGCGGCTTACAAAAAGGCGTCACAAGTATTGGCGTTATTGAGACGAATTTTCGGCAGATTTTCCAATCAGTCGGTGCCCCGTATCATGAACACCTATCTGAGACCAGCGATGGAGTACGCTGTTCAGGCTTGGTCACCCTGGATTCAGAAAGACATCAATCTTCTGCAGCGTATTTACCACCGAACCACAAAGCTTGTACCCGGACTAGCTACTAAATCATATGAAGAACGTTTGAGGAGTCTCAATCTTTTCGACTTTCGCTGTCGTCGACTAAGAGGTGACCTCATACTGATGTATAATATTATGCACGTCCCTAACCATCCCTTGTCCAAACTTTTCACACGCACGCCATCTCGTGCCAGTCGGAAACATGAACTTTCAGTGCTTATTCCCACTTCAAGACTGAACAGTCGAAGATATTCGTATGCTGTACGTGTAAGTTTCACATGGAACACCCTCCCCTCCACTGTTAAACACTCAGTCAACCTGGATATTTTTAAAGCTAATTTAGACAAACACTTGAGAGACAACCCAAACTTTGATACGATTTACACTACATGAGTTTTCCTGTTCTTCTTTTCTATTGTATATACCTCATAACTCCATCCTATGGTTATTGTTAAGCTAAATGCTTTTTAGACCATTACTACTTTGAATCACTTTGAATCACTTTGAGTCGTTTAGTGTGATCAGTATATTCGACAGACAATGTCTGGTCCAGCGAAACCCGTGTCGTGCTGCTGACAAAAGGCCTCTTTCTTCAACGTGACCCACAATACATTCACTAATGATGCGCTCCATGATCTTTGAAATACAGGGTAGCAGCGTTACAGGTCTGTAATTTGCTGCGTCATAACGAGAGCCACCATTGTAAATTGGTTTTATCACACCCGCTTTCCATGCTAGAGGTACGCAACCTTCGCTAAGACTCTGGATGAAAACAGCAGCTAAGCTATGTGAAATCTCTCTACAACACACATGAGGAATTGCTGGGTTAATGTTGTCCTACCCGGGATAATTAATCGTGTTTAATCGTCGTAAGTGTTGAATTGATCTATTACCGGTTCACTTAGTGGTTCCACTGTGTTTAATAATTCTTGATGCGATAATTGCTGTTTTGGGCAGAAGAATTGAGAGTATTAGCACGCAAGTGCATCTGTCGTCTCTTGGACTGTGACGACCAATTTTTCTTCTGTCATGATAGGGAAAACCCCTGGTTTAACTTTGGTACTTTTATTCACAATTTTCTACAATAATTTCGGTTTTTTTCCATTCGTTCCACCATACATTGTTGGTACTGTTGTTTGTCCTGCCGAATGAGGGTGGTGACTCTGTTACGTATTCTGCAAAATTGTAACCAGGGTGTAGGGGTGGCATCATTGCGATGAGTGACCCAGGCTCGTCTTTTTAGTGAAATCCATTTTCTGTTTCTGCTGCGAACCAAGAAACGGAAGATGTGGACATCTTTCTTATGAACAAATCGTGAGTTAGACTGGATTTGCATCTGAAGGTAGTTCATCAATGTATTGTAATGTGTATTTGAGTCACTAGAATCAAGTTGAACATCGTTAAGCTCGAAGAGTGCTTTCTTGATTCTCCAAAAGTCTACTCTACGGATGACTTTCGATTCGTCACTGAGTCTCGTTGCACTGCAGACATAATCGAACACGAGCATCACATGGTCACTCACCTCCAATGGAGCTTCGTGGAGTGTTGATTCAATGGCCGATTCTTTGGAAGTCAAAACAAGGTCTAGAACAGAGGGCCGGTCTGTTCCCCTCATTCATTTGTGGTTATAGATGTGGTTGTATATATGTACTAGATCGAATACTTCGCGAAATTTGTGTTCCGATGAGTTCGTTGAGTGCTGATCTCTCGAGTATAGCTGCGGGAGGTTGAAATCCCCAATAATCAGAAGATGAGCGTGTAGTCGAGCGCTGATGCGATGAAGTCTTTCAACTATCACATCGTTATGTTCTGCGGTTGAAGTTGGTGAGCGATATATAACCCCAATTGTAAAGCTGTCACCAGATTCCAGGTCAAGTGAGCACCAAAGTGTGTCGGTGAGTGGAAGTTCAGTATCTGCAATGATATTTACCTTGAGTCGCTTGTGATAATACAATGCAATGCCAACTCCAAGGACATAACGGTCTCGACGAATGTGTCATATTAAGGATATAAAGTTCACTGTCCGTCATACTCGACTGATACCAAGTTTCCGTCAAAGCAATAAGATAAGGGGACTTTTCTACACAGATGCCAATGAGTTCCGCCAGCTTGTTGACTAAACATCGAGCATTTGTATATATACATTTGATCGATACTGCTTGATGTAGCGATGAATCGTGTGGTATACGATAAGGCGTCAGACAGTGTAATACCGGATCTGGCTCAACACTAAGTGATCGGAGGTTGAAACTTGTAAGCTACTTATTGCGCGCTGACAGTTTGAATAAACATTTGGGTCCTTGTATGACGTATTCGGTCCGACTCGGTTTTAGCCGAACCCACGACGTTTTTTGATGCATCGATTTCTTCCATTTCGGTGGGAACGCTGCAATCTGCCGTCCGGTGTGGTAAATTTCTATCAGTATCAGTATCAGTATCACGGGGCGATAGTCGACCAAGTTGAAACGAGTGTCCAGATTCTTTCGGAGGTTTGCTTGAAAACACCCACCACTACCGGGATTGATTCGTAAGTAACACAGGCGTGTGTAACTGTGAATTTAAGATGGGAGAGGTCTCATCACCGAAAGGTGAGAGAGTTAATGCATGTTGCATGTCCAATCGAATGAAAAGACGATGGACAGCAGTTTATTTCCACAAATACGAAAAAATAAAAAAGAAACTCTTTTTAGTGTTTCAAAATGTTTTTCGAATATTTTTGTGTTTTTTGATCATAAATATAGAGGAATTTAGTCCTAAGGGTAATGCTCCGGGAAAAGCACCTGCCAACGTTAGGCCCATGTTTGAACGCAATTACTGAAGTTGCCATGATTAGTTCTGCGGGAAGTGAGTTCCACGCGTTCACTATACGGATGCTAAAGAACTGCGTTCTGGATTCGA
>JACCGJ010020017.1:0-12006 GCA_013407085.1 Atriophallophorus winterbourni
ATATTAGCTGACCAATCAGAATCCGTTCAAGGGGCACGAATCAGAATGCGTTTATTTTTAGGCCAATCATGGCATCTGGCCTCCTTTAAAAAGCGCTGCATAGCCTACACGCAGCATATTTTGACAATGTCGCTAGTTCAGGTTTTTGCAGAAATTTTCGGAACCGTTGCCGACCCCATACAATTTGAATCCCTAGTTTAAGCAGCAGGTGCTATTTCCAGGTTTCAAAGCTCCACTGGTTCATCGTATTACATTCGGAGCACAGCACCAAATGGCAGGTTTGTGTTAGCTTAACTTTGATAATTTGCAGATCCCGGACTTACGAATGCGTAAAAGCTGGACGACACCAGCCATCTTCCCGAGGAATTCGTCGAACGCAATCCCGTAAAATCGGATGTGGGTCAAGAATACTCATCTCGAGGTTGCCTAGTGTAAGGTTTGGTGTCTCTCGAGTTTCCTTGGAGCACAACCATCCCATTAATTTATTAATGGCTAAATACGAACCGACTCATAGGCGCCTCTCACTGGACGAGATGTCAACGATAACCCCTTGGTTGTTGAACAATACTCCATCGTTCAACATATGCAATTATATTCGAACGCAGATGGGGAAATATGTCACGCCGTGTGACGTAAGAAACATGCGATGGAAGCTGCTGGCGAGTCACAAAACCACAAGTTTTTTATACGACTTGAGCTCCCAGCTCAATACATCCGGCCGTTGTTCTATGGAAACGATGCTGAGAGCAATCTCACTCATTTCATATTTATGACGAATGAACAGAAAACCCTTTGCCGCCGGTTTCCTCATTTCATTGGCATTGACTCAACTTTCAAGAGTTGCCGTGAAAAGTACCACTTATTCGTCATTGTTGTGGTAGATGGCTGCAGTAAGGGTATTCCTGTTTGCTTCGGATGGTTGCGGACGGAGACCACAGCGTCCATATCTTTGTTCCTACGCAAGTTTTTGGAATTCGATAACCCTGTTAGCATTCTGTCGGTCATGATGGATGACAGCGCTCCCACTCAGGCTGCAGTGAGAGCTGAAATGCGAGCAGCACACGTGTTTCTGTGTCGTGTGCACATTGTACGGAATGTTACTAAAAGAGTATGTTCATCTTAATTACTTAACATGTTTACAGCAACCTGGTGCCTTGTTTATGAAGTGGTTCTACGTAGCCATGAGCACGCGCAACAGGTGGAGATATATTCTATCTTTGAATGCCATGAATAGGGTTAACGAAACCCTATACCAACAGTACGTGAGGCCAAGACTGATCCACCAAGCCTCAATGTGGACAACAATCAGATCGCCTCGAGTTCCCACTTTTTGCCGAAGGGACAATAACTTCGTTGAAGCCACCCATCGGTCAATAAAGAGGCACAATTTGAGTGGGAACATTTGTCTCTGGCAAGCTGTCGAAAGAACGAAGGACGTCTTCCAACACATCCTTCAGAATCGTCAGGCTCTGTTTGCCTCTACCAGTCGTGGGCCTCGCGAAATTCCTCAGCACCCTGAGCTTGATGGAATGTGCACCCTGCTAGTACCCAAAGCTGTGGAATTGCTGACCGACCACCTGCGGCAAAACCGTCTGATGACTTGCGTCAACATACAGGAATTATACGCGGTGATCGAAGGTTCCAAGACATACGAGGTATCTATAGACACCTGGCAGTGTGATTGTCCATTTGGCACCGATTATCTTCTGCCTTGTCGGCATGCTTTGTATGTCAGAAACGCACGAGGTATTTCCATGGGTTAGTGAAATTCATTCGCTTAACCAATTGGCTTTCAGATAATTATCCCATTTTCAATCGTTGGCAAAGATGTTACAACGAAATGCTGCCAATAACTTCAGGTTATGTTGACCAGGCAAGGACATCTTACGCCCATCAATCCGGGGTTTCAGCCTGGCAACCGCTACTTCAGCAGGCTGAGCGCAAGCTGTCCGCAGCTGCTTTCAATCAATTGCGAATAGAGTTTCGTGATTTTGTGAACGACTGCAGCTGCAATCCGATCCCGCCCTACATGATTGCCCCTTTAGGATTAACTGAAGAAACTGAATCTAACGTGGGTGGTGACGATTGAAGATGAAATACTTGTCGATTTGGAATTTGTTATCAATAAAAATTTATCTCTTTTCAAGCGTTCTTTTAACCATTATTTTAATGGCCTTCCCCTGAACGAGTATACCGGGTCTGCCTATGTATTATTTGTTGATCATTAGCCCCGTTAGTAATGTACTTTTGATCATGTTGACCGCTGTGTTAAGTTGAATTGGGTTGCTGTGTGGTTACAGCAATGTTGTCGGCATAGCGACCACTGACCTAGGTGAAACCATGCTAGTGGGCTCAAGGTTTTTAATGGTCTAGAAAGCAACAAGCTTAACAACAACCATAGGATCGTAAAAATTGAAATTTAAGTTTATAAACAATATAAGAACATAGATTAAACAGTATATAAGTGTTCAAGAATGTCGTTTGCGTAGATCAAAAACAAAATCGGTCCGAGGACCGAACCCTGGGGCACTACGCTCGTAATTTTAAATGATTTCGATAAGGCGCCGTCAACTCTGACTTGGGCACTCCTGTCGCGTACATAGTTTTCTAGCCAAGCAAGAAGTTTTCCTGTTATCTCGTGCAATTCAAGTTTCTGGAATAAAATACAATGATTGACGCGGTCGAAAGCCTTTGACATGCCTAAAAAGCATGTGTGGATGGCGTAACCATTGACCACACATTCAAGATTCAAGATTCAGTCCAGTCGTTTAAGGTGAGCAAGAGATTAGATAGACATGGGAGATATTTTCTGAAACCGTGCTGTTCAGTCGCAAGCAGTCTATTGGTTTCGAGGTAATGGGTGATCTTTCCCGCTACTAAAATCTCTAGCACTTTAGAAATTACTGGCAACAACGTAACTGGTCTATAGTTCGCAGCATCTGATCGATTCCCGCCCTTGTAAATTGGTGTGGTGATGCCAGATTTCCATTCCGCAGGAACGGTACTATTTTCGAGCGAAATTTGGAATAACGTGCTAAGTGGACCACACAATGAGAATGCAAATCGTTTGAGGATAAAAGGAGTAATTCATTTGGCTCCTGGTTACTTTGTGGTATTCAAACTAAGAAGTTTGAGCTTGACACACTCATTGTTTATTGAGATTTCAATTAGTATTTAATCGGAAAAGCCGATCGAATGCGGTGTAAGATGCACTGATTCCTTGGGGCTAAAACCTTTGCAGTAGTAACCTGCAAGAAATTCGGCAGCCTCGAACGCAGTCGTAGTTAAACCGCTCCATCAAGGTCAGTAATCTTGCCTGATGAGCCTGCTTGTCCTCGGTGATAAGAGAGATGACCTTGTTCCTCAACAGACGATATGTTTCCCAATTAACTGGCATCGGATTCTTGACATAGTTTCTCCATGCATCGTTGCGCATCTTAATCCACTTCCTTGTGCGGCTTCTCAATGTGAAGGTAAATCGTTTTATCGTTGTCTTTGGCACAAATCTGGAATGTAGGTTTATTTCATCACACAGCTCTTCTATCTATCTATCTATCTATCTTTCTATCTATCTATCTATTTATCTATCTATCTATCTATCTATCTATCTATCTATCTATCTATCTATCTTTTTATCTATACATTTATAAATATATATATAATCTATCTATCTTTCGTTCTATCTATCCAACTATTTATCTTTCATACTATTAATCAACCTAAATACCTATCTATCTTTCCATCTATCTATCTGTCAGTCTGTATATCTATCTATTTATACATCTATCTATCTATCTATTAATCTATCTATCTATTCATCTATCTATCTATCCGTCTATCCATGTAACTATCTATATATTCATCTATCTATCTATCTTTCTATCTATCTATCTATTTATTTATATATATATGTCTACGTATCTATCTATCTATCTTTCTATCTATCTATATATCTATCTATATATCTATCTATCCCATACGAAGCTACTTCTGAAGCATCGGACACCCTGAATCTTTAACCGTGTCTAAAAACAGGATTGACTCTTACCTCCCCGAACATCATTATTCAATCCCATGATGCTGATCTTCTTATGACATTCGCGTATTTTTTCACTTATTGCTTGCATTATTGAACACCGCAATATCCTGGGGTTGTTTTAAGATTGTGCGCTTCTTTACTGAAATAAACCATTGTTACCTTGTTCCATGGTTAAGTTAATCCAGTTAGCATGTAATGCAACCGTTTCTATTTATATATATATATGTTCTAAGCTCTGGAAAAGAAGCTTGGTTGTTTACTATCTCTTCAGGTCATCTAGAAAAATTGCTATCTATGCGATAGCTTGTTTGTTTCACATTGGGAATCAACTGTATGCCTGTCAATCTTATATGTTTAACGTGTTTTTAATTAAAAACGAAAAATTTCATTTATTCATGAAACGAGGAAAACCTTCACGCCAGATAACACTCAAATTTTACTCGCACGACGGTCAATTCTTATTGGCCGACAGAAATAAATACGCCGCACTTAATGTCTACCCTTAACTTCTCGGGTTTCTGTAGTAAATCACTTCGAACACACACACGCATCACCTGATTGGTTGATGTGCCCTCTCGGGTTTCTATAGAAGCAATTGTACAAATAACGCACGCCCAGAAGACCCCGGAGACTGGTATCATTATTCTCGATAATTGTGATTGGATCCGTACACGCATGTCATCGGCCTATTCTCCGGATTCCCATTGGTTAACTGCACGTTAGCATTGCGTCTTGTGAGTCGCGGTGAAATGGTCGTTTAACTAACCGACTGGTTATCCCGCATTAGGTTCCTCAGCCTTCACTTGCTCACCGACGAAGAAAACACGCTCACGATACTTTCGGTTCGCTAAAATGATCAAGGTGAGTTATTCATTGTTAAATTAAATGCTTTTTAGATGATATTAGATGGACTGTTTTGAATAATCTCTGATTTACACTCACTGCTTGCATTAGTCTCGGAATTTGATTATGATACCAAGCATTGTATGGTATGTGGTGTTGAGTGGCATGAAGTTT
This sequence comes from Atriophallophorus winterbourni, assembly GCA_013407085.1. NCBI lineage: Eukaryota > Metazoa > Platyhelminthes > Trematoda > Plagiorchiida > Microphallidae > Atriophallophorus > Atriophallophorus winterbourni. Next base: position 5,057 of record JACCGJ010020017.1, read on the forward strand.
CTTTGATTTACAAGTGTGAAACTGATTATGATTTCGCCATTCCATGAATGGTGATTTTAATGAACGACTCATATATACTTGCATTATTGAAACACTATCGTATTATTTATGAAATCGCTTAGATTTCAGTACACTGGATTTCTGTGGTGCTATCCCAACATTCATATTCTCCTTTGAATCCAATGATCATATTTATTAGCTAATGTTAGTAACCGTCTGATTTGAGCAGAGTAAATTGGCGTTTATTCTTTATGGGTGGGAGTCTTGTTATTAATATAGGATATAAATTCAATCGCTTCGATAAAACTATCAATCTCACTTATTGTGTTCAGTGCTAGAAAGAAACATTGGTATAATTATCCATGCAGTGACAAAACAAGTGTCGGGTCCGAAACAAAACGTCATTGTGTGTCGTGATTGTGTTATCGAGATTTGTGTGTTAGCTTTGTAAGCTTGCAATCGTCGTCGTGATGGCTATCATTCACTAGAGTAGATTCTCGTTGTGACAGGCAACGCTGATAGCATCACCGTAGTGTCCGCCAGTCATCGATCGACAATGCATTGGTTTTTTATGCCTACGCTGGTAGAATGTTCGGGACATTAATAAAAATGTAATATTGTGCTTGGTATTGTGTGATTGTATGCAAACGGTGTACAGTTAAGATTTACTTAACGCCTCTGAAGTGCATTACAGAATTTAAAGAAAGCAATAACGCTAATCTGGGTTTTATGGTATCTAAACATCGCTTAAAATGCTGGGACTAGTCTCAAACGAGTTCCCATCTTATCTCGGTTGTCTCGTTACTGGTCTGCAAGCACAATCATTAAGCTTTCCTTTGCTTAACGGTTTTCATCAAACCAGCTAAACTACTCGAAGTTGTATCGCTGATCATTAGACACGGCAATCCGAGTTACCTGAAGGTCAGTCCGATTACCTTGCTTGATAGCCAGTCTTTGTGTTCGGTGGCACGAGCGATGCAATCACAAGATCGCACGCACCAATCAGATGACGCCGGCACGTGCGCACCTCAATCGATAATCCCCTCGATTTGAATGGGTGATGCGTGGACCGGGGATCAATGGCCCGGCTTGGTGTCCGAAATGGTTTGCGTGACTAGCTTACTGAACGAGATTGCACTGAATTGCGAATGTGAAATTGCATCAGAATTGGGCTTTTGCGTAAATGATTGTGAAAATAATTGATAAATAATAACTGCTGATTGATTTGTACCGATTATCTGCTAATTTGATTGTTTCGTAATTAGTCACAGCTATGCTACTGGAATACTAGTAACACGATAACTACCGGTCTTTCCCGAGCGACGGTTGCACTTGTTCGCCATTGCATCAGTTTGGCGCGCGTGGTTCACATTTGCCCCAATACGTGTGTGTTGCTTTGTGAGCGACAACTGTGTGGCGAAATGGTACAATTTTCTACACGTATCTTTCATGCGCGCTTTTATTTTCCAAGTATAATCAGTGTTTGATAATAGCAGTGTGTTCTAAAGCAAAATCGCGAGGAATAAAGCTCGAAGGTTAGTAAATTCTGCGCACAATGTGAAGGAAATCCCCATCTCTGCCTAGCAATGCATGAATCAACCTGGATAGCTGATCAGCATGTTGCCAAACCTATAGAAGCAAAAGTTCAATATTTTAAAATCATGAAAATAGAGTTTGCAATGAATCGGTTATAGTAAGTTTTTGGTAACGTTTCGCTTCTGAACACAGAAGCTTCGTCAGACCAAGGGTGTCGGTACGAACATTGTTCAGGTATAAATGGCATTCTCTTGACCAATCCTGAGTTCACTAAGCTACACAGGGGAGATCAAGATAATTGATCACACCTAATTGCTGTGTTCATCCCTAATTGTTTATTAATTGTTCAGGTCAGCGTATGCCGGCACACTGCTTACGTAATCATGTGCGTATTAGGTGTGATGTTCGTTGATCTTAATCCGCGGCAAAACCGAACGCCAGATTGTTGAGATATCCGCCCCATCCACCTTGCTCACCGCATTCTTCCCAGCCTTTGTTATTCCAACAGTCTCTGCGTGAAGTCTTTCCCTATAAGATTTCACACCCCGTCTTATCACTTTCACGTTATCAAGATCTACGCTGTGTCCAGTGTCTAGCACGTGTTCAGCTAGGGCCGAATCCCGATTCAGTAAGATGAGAACAACGGTATATCGTAAGCCTATCGACACGGATGCCATTTCGAGATTCACATCTGCGCAACCTAAAAGGGTATTTCAGTCCATAGCAAAATCGCTATTCTACAAGCTTGACCGCCTCTGCAGCGATGATGCAGATAAGAGACGAGCTCATAAAGAGGTCAGTCGCCGACTTGCAAATCATGGTTACCGCTTGAGCTTAATTAAGCGCCAATTGAACCGAGTTAAACATCCGCATCCGGAGACGGAAGAAGTTTGGCGAGCTACGGTATCTATACCGTATGTCAAAAGCGCCTCCGAAGGAATAAGTCGAAACTTGCATAGCGCAGGTATTAGAGTAACATATAATGCAGGTAGAATTCTCCGCTCTGTATTAATGCATCTCAAAGATAAGACTCCTTTAGGTTGTGCGACGAACTGCATCTACCAAATCAACTGCAAGGGTTGCGCGAGTGTTTACATTGGGCAAACGTCTAGAGAACTCTGCACTAGGTTAAAGGAACACGGGAAACGAGTGGGAAAGCGACCCGCAATCCCAGTGAATATCAATCACTGATTCGAGATTCGGCCCTAGCTGAACACGTGCTAGACACTGGACACAGCGTAGATTTTGATAACGTGAAAGTGATAAGACGGGGTGTGAAATCTTATAGGGAAAGACTTCACGCCGAAGCTGTTGAAATGACCAAGGCTGGGGCGAATGCGGTGAACAAGGTGGATGGGGCGGATATCTCAACAATCTGGCGTTCGGTTTTGCCGCGGATTAGGATCAACGAACATCACACCTAATACGCACATGATTACGTAAGCAGTGTGTCTGCATACGCTGGCCTTAACAATTAATAAACAATTAGGGATGAACACAGCAATTAGGTGTGATCAATTATCTTGATCTCCACTGTGTAGCTTAGTGAACTCAGGATTGGTCATGAGAATGCCATTTATACCTGAACACTATTCGTACCGACACCCTTGGTCTAACGAAGCTTCTGTGTTCAGAAGCGAAACGTTACCAAAAACTTACTATAACCCATTCATTGCAAACTCTATTTTTCATGATTACGGACTCCCGATCGGTCTCGAATATGTTCAAATACTTCAATATTTTATTTTCAGAAGGAAAGTGCATTTATAGTTTTTTTCCTGCGACAAAGAAAATCCATTTGTTACAAATTTCGTTGTTTTTCTTGTGGCTTTTAATTCATATGCAAGCATGTAAGAAATAAAAAATGAAACTAATCCTATGTTTTGCATTAGTTAAACCTTTCCTACATAGATTCGTGGAGTTAGTTGCACGGGTTTACTCAAATTGAAAACATAGCGGTGAATTTTTGAAATGAAGGAAAAATGAGCAGTTGTACACATATGTACCAAAACGTCTATCAGCAATGCACCTCGTGGAACATATATGTACCAACACGTAGTAAACGTGTTAATTGTGCGCATGAACATTGTATACCTGTCTGCTCTATACAGCTAATTGTTCCAAAGGTATTTTCATTTTACAAGTATGAAAAGTATGCATTTTGCATGATAGGAAATGTTTGACAAGCAGACTTGTAGTGTGCATGGATTTAGTGACGAGACAATCCATAGAAGCTTCAAATATGCGACTTGAGCGCTATACAGTATACATCTTCAAAGAATACACCATTCCAGCATTAGGTGGCCATTGCGTAATTATCAAATGTGTGATGTGTTTTTAACGCATCCGCTTGCAGGGAGGCAACCACTGATGGGTGCCATAGAAGGAGGTCAGGAAGTTCCTTTTCCAGCAAACTCACTTTATATAAGAATAACAGAGATGTAACTAGTATCATGATAATAAAATGTTATTGAATATTGCATTCTGAACCGTGTCCAAGGTAAAACATAAACTGACAGTGATCTCAAACGCGAATGAACCAAGCGCAATTCACTACATTATTTACTGCATCTAAACATTTTACCAGATATCCTCAATTTGACAAAACTAATTAACTAAAGTGCACGCAGAAAGCCAGACGGATGGAAACCAGACAACATTACCCCCGCAACTGTTGTTTACGCGTATCAAATTTAAAAGTTCAAACAACTTGATGCAGTAGATTAGTGAGAAGAGTTGCTACCCGCGGTTGAGCTGTGGGAAATTCGGTGATGGGATAGAATGTAATTGAGTTGCCAGGCCACATTGGTGCACTCTGGCACGGAGACAAAAATGAATCAGCGCCCCACATTCGAGTAAACATTGAAACCCGACAGAAGCCTCAGAGACAGGTATCATTATTGTCGATAATTCTGTTTGGATCCGTCCACGTATGACGTCAGTCTATTCTCCGGCTCTCCATTGGTTAAATGCACGTTAGCATTGCGTCTTATAACCTAAATTTGACTAACCGACCCGTTATACCGCCATAGGTTCCTCGCCCTTCAGCTGCTCACTGCCGGAGAAAACAGGCTCACGATGCGTTCGACTCATGGTGAGTTGTTCTTTATTGAATTAGATTCTTTATCATAGTATATTACATGGACCTTTATGAATATTATCTGATATAATATTGTGTGGTATGTCAGGCATAAGTGCTATTCTCCTCATTGTTGTTGATTGCATTAGTCTCGGAATTTGTTTATGACACCAAGCATTCTATTGTGCCCGGTATTAAGTGGCATGAACTTACTTTGATTTACAAGTGTGAAACTGATTATGATTTCGCCATTCCATGAATGGTGATTTCAATAAACGACTCATATATACTTGCATTATTGAAACACTAGCGTATTATTTATGAAATCGCTTAGATTTTAGTACACTGGATTTCTGTGGTGCTATCCCAACATTCATATTCTTTTTTGAATCCAATGATCATATCATATTATTATCATATTATTATATCATATTATCATAATCATATTTATTAGCTAATGTTAGTAACCGTCTGATTTGGGCAGAGTAAATTGGCGTTCATTCTTTATGGGTTAATAATCTTGGCTATAAATTCAATCGCTTCGACAAAACTATCAATCTCACTTATTCTGGTCAGTGCTAGAAAGTAACATTGGTATAATTATCTATGCAGTGACAAAACAAGTGTCGGGTCCGAAACAAATCGTCATTGTGTGTCGTGATTGTGTTATCGAGAATTGTGTGTTAGCTTTGTAAGCTTGCAATCGTCGTCGTGATGGCTATCATTCACTAGATTAGATTCTCGTGGTGACAGGCAACGTTGATAGCATCATCGCAGTGTCCGCGAGTCATCGATCGAAAATGCATTGGTTTTTGGTTCCTACGGATATAAATTCAATCGCTTGGAATAAACTATCAATCTCGCATATTCTGTACTTTGCTATGGACAAACATTCCTATATACGTATTTCAGTATAGGAATATTAATATGGAAATCTGCGGCAATCTCCAGGGATAGATGAACAGTGTTGACCCTCTGACTACAGCCATTTAGTCATCGTTTTGCTGTTCATAGAAAATAGTATGCATGAAATATAATTCTTACAGAAATTCCACATCAATGAATACTTCCGTCTCGAGCGCTTGGTCAGGAATCATTATGTGATTCGGTATTTAAACATCTTGGTTCTTTGTGAGGACCCGATGTAACAGTGGCATACCGGTTTAACTAAGTTTACCGCTTTTCCACTGTTTCGAGACTCACTGAAGATGATCTAACTTTCTTCTACTGACGATGGCAAACAGCCTGAAACCGGTAGTGGTGTGTAAGGGATGGGGATGTGAGCACCACAATACATTGGTCCTCTGTATGCGTCTCGAGCGCTTGGCCAAAAATCACTAAGTGATTCCGTATTTGAATATCGTGGTTCTTTGTGAGGACCCGATGTAACAGTGGAATACAGGTTTGACTAAGTTTACCGCGTTTCCACTGTTTCAAGGCTCACTGAACCTCATCTTACTGTCTCCACCTGACAATGGCAAACAGCCTCAAACCGGTAGCGGTATGTAAGGGATGGGGATGTGAGCACCACAATACATTGATCCTGTGTATGCGTCTCGAACGCTTTTCCAGGAATCACTATGTGATTCTGTATTTGAACATCTTGGTTCTTTGTGAGGCCCCGATGTAACCGTGGCATACCAGTTCAACTAAGTTTTCCGCTTTTCCACTGTTTCGAGGCTCACTTAACCTGATCTTACTGTCTCCACCTGACGATGGCAAACAGCCTGAAACCGGTAGTGGTGTGTAAGGGATGGGGATGTGCGCACCACAATACATTGGTTCTTTGTATGCGTCTCGAGCGCTTGGCCAGGAATCACTATGTGATTCTGTATTTGAACATCGTGGTTCTTTGTGAGGACCCGATGTAACAGTGGCATACCGGTTTAACTAAGTTTACCGCTTTTCCACTGTTTCAAGGCTCACTGAACCTGATCTTACTCTCTCCACCTGACGATGGCGAACAGCCTGAAACCGGCAGTGGTGTGTAAGGGATGGGGTTGTGAGCACCACAATACATTGGTCCATTGTATGCGTCTCGAGCGCTTGGCCAGGAATCACTATTATATTCTGTATTTGAAACATCTTGGTTCTTCGTAAGGACCCGATATAACAGTGGCATACAGGTTTAACTAAGTTTACCGCTTTTCCACTGTTTCAAGTCTCGCTGAACCTGATCTTACTGTCTCCACCTGACGATGGCAAACAGCCTTAAACCGGTAGTGGTGTGTAAGGGATGGGGATGTGAGCACCACAATACATTGGTCCTCTGTATGCGTCTCGAGCGCTTGGCCAGAAATCACTATGTGATTCCGTATTTGAATATCGTGGTTCT
>JACCGJ010020020.1:0-10024 GCA_013407085.1 Atriophallophorus winterbourni
ATAATCAAGTTACCACTAACAGTCGTAATATGATCCGTTTCAAGATTTTTGTAGCAAAAACTCTCTAAATCCATCAAACATATCGTCAGAATTTCCAATATCCATAGCTTGTAGAACACTAAGGCTAATTTCAGTTCAATATGATTTGTATATCGTCTTGCAGTCTGTTGACCCTAACTACTAGCTGCTTTTAGAAGTCTTAAGTCTTCATCTGTTGGCATACTTTTGACCTTCAATAATGCTGACCGTTTCTTAATCAACACAGCAGTAATATCAGAAGCTATTACTCCAAAATAGTCGCTCGTTCAAGTTTTCTTCAGAACGTAAGTGGAATGAGTGACTCGGAATTTACAGCTTTTCAGAAATTTCCAGTTTTCTAAAGCAGATTCGAGTAGGATTGTCTTGTTGAAATCGGTTGTGAAGACTTTTGAAAATCGAGCAGCTAGATTAGGTTTTCTCGTGGGATTGACGTCTATCCTTGGCTTGGCAGAAAATTTGGTGCGGTGAACTCTCGCGTGGGGAAAGCTGAGTTTTCCACAAACCAGTGAATGTTCAGTGTCGCAGTCTGTGCCGTGATATTATCTGGTAAGAAGTACGTTTCACATAACAGTGCATCTCACAAGAATATGATCTTGCTGATGCCAATTCTTGGAGTGATGAATTTTCCAAAAAAATTCTTTTGTGGTTTTGCGTGCATAACTCTGAAAGGCGTTGTCCGTTTTCATTGGTTTGACATAATCCGGAACTTCTGATTCAGTTTTTCTAAGACTCGTAATCTGCACCAACTCTGGCATTAAAATCACCCAATGACTCTACACGTTCTTAGTGGCACAATTTTGGAAACTGTTGTGAGTTTATGATATATAGCGTCTTTTTCGCAGGCGTCGCAGAGTTACTCGGTCCACCGAAATTTTACCAGGAATGCTCTTCAGATTCAGAGTCCAAATCCGTTCGCTTCCTCTGCTGCTAGGTTCTGCAGCTCTTAGTAGGCTCTTTTGCATGACCAACCGAACTCCATGTAGAGTCAATATAACCACATACTATGCGAAACATTTCGTAATATATTTCTGTTTGGTAATCGCGTCTCTTGCAGGGCAGCCACGTCGTCGTTCAGCCGATTTAGCTAGTTGTTAACCACAAACGGTTTACTGACACCTTAAATATTTCAGACGTCGTCATGAAATCAGTCAGCATGAACCGGACGTTCAATGTTTTCTATTTGCAGAGCTGACCTTTGTTGTATAGAAATTTGTTTGGAGAAGATACAGTCTGCTTATCGGTTGATTTTTAATCCCTATGGACATAATGAGGCGAGACAGCAACTTATTGACTGAGAGCTAACCAGATCAAGGCGGAAGGAAGCTGTCTAATTAGGCCTGAAAATCCGTCTCACCGTCGAAATTAGCCCAGGCACAGAGCTCCACGTCAGTCGAGCCGTAGTGTTTAACAGGTATCTGCTACTTCCGGTGTAATGATTCATGAAAGCGGAAAAGAGTTTCCTCTCCAATGGTGGGTTGAGATGTATAGCAGGGCAGTGCAATTTGGAGAAATAGCTGTAGCTCATATGGGCTTCTAACTTTGCTACTGTTCGGTTAAGATATAAGACAATTTTTACACACGCCGAAAAATGAGTTCAATGACGATGCTTATCAATGCTGTAAAAGAAATATTGTAAAATATCACTTGATTCGTCGTTGACCTTAGTCGGTCTATAATGACAATGGGTGTGCATCATAAGCGCGTAATGCCTTAGTAGCTCACAGCGTTTCGAATTGATAAACAGTCCTGCTCCATTGGAACAATCTCTCTCTCAGTGCTTGCTGCAATGTGCAGTGCGAGGTCGAATGATTTGAGTTACCCGCTGACAGAGTAGTATCTGCTCTACCACAGCTTGCAGATGACGTTTTACAAGGTGCCTTTAAATTTTTCGTTCAGGAAAAAGTTTATCTCAACTCGCAGTGTCAATGTAAAGAGCTTTGATATCTTTGTTTAATTTGTGGAATAAAAAACAGTGGCACTAGAATCTTGATATAATAGCATCAAAGGTGAACTTGCGGTAGAGGCTAAAATGATGTACGCATGGAAATGTTCCTAGTAATATCAACTTAACGACATGCAATGTTTGTAATAATTATCATAGGTTGCGAGGCAACAGCTTTGAACCAATTTTGAAATTATGAACCGAAAGCTAAATATTGTTCAATCCAGCACCTAATTGTTGCCGAGAACTTGAAGCATCAGGATGACAAATTGGCCAGAGAGAGACTATCAACTGTCAGTAAATAAGTATCACTGATGACCAGGGATAATTAGGAAAGAGGAATAAAATTCTTGCATCTTGCTTGTGATCAAACGTTTGAATAATTTACGAAACCTTTCTACTGATGAGTAGGCGTAAATTCCATTAACATCCTGTTTGGTTTATTTCACTGACGTCTATTCGCCAAGCGCTATTTATTTGAAAAATATGACAGCATCGTGCTTACCCGCGCACTTCTTTCGCGTTTCATCCCAAATGTTTTCACAGCTGTAAGGTGAAGATGCTTTTTCTTAAATGGATCAAGTCAAGGGCATGGTTTGATGCGATGATCAAAAGCATCATCTGCGGGAGAGAACATAATGTGTGTTAAATATTCGCTGTTTTCTTTCTTCATTCGACAGAAGCACATTTATTGAAATAAATTAATAAAAGGTGCTGAGGTACATAATTAATCACGCTTTAAAATCATTGCTTGAATTTTTGCAATATAATAGTTTTATTGGGTGAAAACAGGTTATACAGTGTGTTGTTTGATGTGGTGTCTGCAAAACGTTTGCTATAAAAATATTTTGTAGGACGGTTATTGTAGTTCATCACGTATACGTATCCATGAACGAACATTCGAATGTGTGATTTAGATTCGTCCCCACTTAAAGCTAAGTTTCAATTTGCAAATGAGGATATATCCTCAAATTCGCAAACGCCAACCGTTTTTGAAACATATGCGTCGGTGAATGTCTGTCAAACGGGCTCCGCTTGGTTACAGCTTAATCGCATCTGGTTGGCATGAAATCTTTCGGCAAATCAGATGTAAATGATTTCATTTCAATAAGGAGTTGTAATAAGGTATTTTTATATAAAATAAATATGTGATGTTATGTGATGTTAGCGTATTAAACGAGTTTGCCTGATCCGCTTTAATTTTCGTTGCGGGATTCATGTGCACGTTCGTAGTTTTTGATGGTTTGACCATACGGATAAACCGAGACGTATTTGACAAGTAAGTGGGTGAAACGTTATAAAATGGATAAATAAATTCTCTTTGTCCTCATACTTTACGATTCAAAGTAATTCAAAGGTTTAATGGTCTATAAAACAAATTCGGGTTTCGAAAGTATTCCAATGACACGAATGTTGCGATAATTGACCAGATGTTTGCAAGAAAATCTGATCATCTTCTCTGAGTAAGGTCCGGCACGTGGTTATGCACTGGAAGCATTAGGTCACGAAATTTTTGATCTAGAGTGTGTAGAGGTTGATCTGATCTGGCGATGAGCTGAGGAAGTTTGAAGTTCCCTTAACGCGTAATTAGGAGCACCACATCTCTCAGACATAATTTAGAGCCTCTACCAACCTATCGTTTTGAACTTCCGTCGAGGTTGATGGCCGATATACTATTGCAATGATGCATTCGTCATGTGACACCTGTGTAAGACAACACACGACGGTATCTGCTGATTCAAGTTTGGTATTGTGAATCCACATGCACTGAAGACGTTCGTGACAGTATAGAGCCACACCCCAACCTTTTCTTGGGCGATCTTTCAGTTATACAATATTAATACCAGGTTTCAGTAACAGCGATGAGTTTGTATAACTATCGTCAGCAACGCTCTGTTAATTCAGGCAATATATTCAAAAAACTTTGGGCTTTTGTATAGATATATTTTAGTGAGCTTTTATCATATAACAATGATTTTTTACAACATTTAATGGTTCTACGCTGTCGAAGTCGAAAATGTGCTGTTTTTTAAAACAACTGTGGTATTTTAGCTGGCGACTTTGTGTGAGTATTGGATGATTGTACAAAGGAAAGTTGCAATTTAACCTAGGCACCTGGTTTGGGATTGCACAATATAACGTTTTCAGGTTATTTGTTTCTGTACTGTTTAAGTTTGAATCAGACACCATCCGCCATGCTATCTGACAAAAATGTAACATTAACTAGATTGGAACCATTTGGCGAAAAAGGTGTTCTGTATTTGTCGACGACCACAGAATTTTGGGAACCGATAGTCTCGACAATAAATGACTACTGTTTACGAACGTGCTCTTTTTTTCTTATTTTCTAGAACGTTAAGGAAAACAATACTCCATGATGCTTCTTGATCCCGACCATTCGGCGTCCGTTGTCCTTCCCACCATGGTACATCAGCATATATACGGTGGTATAAGTCAGTTTGTGCTCGGACTAAATACGAATTCAGTGGGACATTTTCCATATCCTTTTCCTTGTCGAAAGGGATACAACGCAAACCATTTTTGTCTTGATTCAAGGACTTCGGGTGAGGAGCCAACTGAGTCGGGTGATTAATCCAATTCGATTGCAAATACCGAACATTTTATCCAGGTCATATCTATATCTTGCTTGAAAGAGCGTGATTTCTAACTCAGCAATATTGATGCAAATTATGCAAATTATGGAGAAGCCGGTGGTGGAGTTGCTGTTTACTCCCACGAACGTTTGTACAGTACGGTAGTTACAGACACTGTACTCGATCAGGAGTATACGATGTAACTTGAAGCGCGAATCAGGCGACAGTTGCATCGTTGGTGTAGTTTACCGTTCACCCTCATCATATGATGCGCATAACTAAAAAGTTTTGGAAGCAATGCATCACGTCGGAAAACAGCGCAATTCGCAATTGCTGATTATCGGAGACTTCAATCAGCCTCAAATATATATCCGAGTTGATCATCCATCCCGATCACTATGCTACAATTTTTGCAAGTTGTTCGATTACATCCGCATGTATAATCATGTTTTCGAATATACACGTCAACAAATTTTGCAATAAACATCTGTTTTAGACGCTATGGTGTTTGTTGACAACGACTACAGGCAAAGATTGCACAATCGGCGTAATTTGTCGTCCAAAAGCAGCCCGGAAATGTATAATACGAATCTACTCGATAAGCTACGGTTGATTGCCTCGAGATATCATGCCAGAATCTTGATCATGGGAGACTTTAATCTGCCTAACTTGCTGGAGATTAACAAAATTTCTCAGACCTCCACTGCAGCCATCTTCCAGCAGCTGTTTGACGAAATTCCCTTGTATAATCACGTTGAAAGCAATTCAAGATACAGAGGGAGAGATATGCATTCAATGATCGATCTGATCTTGAAAACTGAAGAAGTCTCCGTCGTGAAGATAACATACTATTTTGTATGTTGTGTGTTCGCTGAGCTGGTATTGTAACCGTAGTAATTTTCGTCATCAAGCTAGATGACATCGTCAGCTGAACTTCTTGCGAACGTCTTCGCTCAGCGAACACACAACACACAATATCCAATTCCTGAGCTACAAGTATTTACTTCAATATTACATACGATTGTCCGCTAGGTTCCAGCGACCATTTGGTCTTGGTATGTCGAAAGCATTTGACCGTATAAAACACAGTATTCTCTTGCAGAAGCTGGAAGGTTGTGGTATCACTGGCAGACTATTTGCCATGGTTAGAAAATTACATGACTGATCGGCTTGTTCAAATCTATGTCGATGGTGCTATATCGAAGTCGGTAGCCGTGACAAGTGGAGTGCCTCAGGTATCCGTGCTCACAAATCCTCTTCGCGCTTTATGCAAATGACATACCGACTCTCATCAAATGTTAGATCGTGCTGTCCGTAGACGACATGAAAGTGTGGCCGAAGATAATTAAGTCGGAAGACTTCGAAATTCTCCAGAAGAATCTGGAGATCCTATAGGCTTGGTCATTAAAAAATCGTCTAATTTTGAATTTCAAAAAGTGTCACATGTTAAACTTTGGCAAATATGTGGAGTTCCAGTATTTTCTTGGAACACAGCCTCTCGTGGACCATGGAACAGAAGGACTTGGGTGTGTTAATAAGCAACACTCTAGGAATGTCGAGCCACTGCAACTACGTCTATTTCAAAACATCTGAGAGATTGTCACTCCTAAAGAGAACTTTCGGTAGGTTCTCAAAACAGACAATTCTCTGCATTATAAATACGTACATCAGACCCACGATGGAATATGCAGTTCAAGCATGGTCGCCATTGCTTAAAAAAGATGTTGCGACTTTGCAATGAATATATCATCGAGCTACCAAACTTGTCACCGGACTCAGCCGGAAACCATACAGTGAGCGAATCAAAACGCTGAATTTATTTGATTATCCACGTCGTCGTCTCCGAGTGGATTTGATTCTGGTTTACAACATTTTGAATACCGAAAATCACTTTCTATAATGCTTTTACATTTACTCTAACTGTCCGTCCCTCGAGATTTAACTGCAGACGACATTTTTTGCCGTGCGAGTTTGTTTTACTTGGAACAATCTGCCAGATTATGTTGTAAATTCACCAAATCAGCAAACATTCAAGATAAGCCTTGATGCCTTTTTACACTCAACCCGTGCATCGAAGAAAACTATACATCTTAACACCATGCATCTACATTTGTTATCCCACCAATTGTAAACAAGTTCTGCCCTTTGGATTTTTATTTGATTCTAGAACTGCTGAGTAAGCAACCTAATCCTATTTTTTGCTTGTTATAATATTCGTTGTTGCCATATTATACTGTGTTTTGTTGTATGCTATATGCTTTTTGACCATTAAAATGGAATTAAATTGAATTGAACAGACCAAGTCTTAACATCTAAGGCCCCGGCCGTTGAAGATGTTTAGGTTCACCATCCGATGAGTCAAAGCGGCCACCTCGTTCTGCTCCTTCAATACATGTTCAACGCCAGTAGAATGGTAAAGCAAACAAAACGAAATATAAAAGTTGATTACATTGGTTTTATGGAAAAAAGTGGTATCTTTCGATGAAAATAATATGAATGTTAGTGATCCAGACACGCATTGTACAACCCTGGCTGATTACATCATCAATATGATACATTTCAATTCTAAATATGTCCTGAAACATACTAGCAAAGAACCACACTTCAGAATTCGCAGTCAAACTAGCAAAATGGTTACAAAAGCGGAATGGCATGGGCTTTCCAGGGTCGGCCAGAAACTGGTTGTGACCTGGGCAAAACTTTCACAAATTGCGAAATCAAGGCACAAATCTTAATTGCCGAGGGAGGAACAAACAAAACACAAATCAATAGATTCACTGGCAGCTAAAAATGAGCAATATCCCAAACTGCTTTATCGAAACATACTATACAACACTACGAAGCTGAAACCCGGTGTTGTTTCGTACCATGACAGTAACAGCCCCCGACTAACTGATTCTGTGGCGAAATCGCGAACTCTCTCGCCATTTTTTATCACTGGCTTTGACCTCCAAGGTTGTATTAAACATCATTAAAAATTGTCAACATCAATCGTGCCGAAATTATACGGAAAGAAAGATGCACCAATTATGGATACGTGCAGCACCACCTACGAAGGTAGAATAGGGATTGAATTGTGTGCGAAATAATTGTGAGTCATCCCGAAGCCCAAAACTTTTTGTTCAAAGTGAAACATGGATTTCGGATGTCTCGTTCTTGTTTGACTAACCTAGTGGAGACACTGGATGACTGGATGCAAGCAGTGGATAATGGTGGTTGCATGCACGCCTGTTACTTGGACATACCAAAGGCGTTCGATCGCGTGGACTATTCTATACTCCTGAGCAAGCTGCAACGATGTTGGTAATCATGGGGGCACTTTTTACTGGCTGAGAAGTTACCTTCTGATTCGCAAGCAAAAGGTACGTATCGATGGGTGCGATTGTTGCTGGACGTCGAAAGCTACTAGCGTGCGGTCCAACAGCGGTGATGCTCCGTCTCTCTGGGTCTACATCAACGACCTTCGGAAAATTGTCCAGCCAAATAGTTCCTCTGCCGATGATGTTAACTGTGATGCGAATCACGTCAAGCGGGGCTGTTGAGCTTCAGTCGATTTGGATCATGAAAACAGCTGGTCCAGAAGCGCAAAGCAGCTTCCATTGATTGTCAAAAAGTGTTACAAATGCTGCAAATGGTAAAGATTCCCATTTTATAAAAATTGAGTCGGCTAAAACTGGACTAAACAAGGACCCCGGACTAGGGATTAGTGGACGATTTAGGAAGCGAAGCAGTAACAATCGAGCTGCCGCGGTAGGTGATGCTTGGGCGATTGTCGGACACTTTCACCGTGATGAGAACATTTCCAGGCTCGAAATTCTTTATTACAAGGAGGGATATATATATATGATATATATATATATATATATATATATATATATATATATTTATATATATATAGAGATATTATATTATATCTATTAATATAGATATAGCTCTAGCAATAACGGTAATTTCTCCGCCTTGAAAACATCGAAGCTTATCGCAATTTAACTTGTCATTGTACAGCCATCCAGTGGAACTAAATAAGTCCCTCCATCAATTCCGAATCTCAATTTGTTTCACGCTCTTTATGTTTAAAACTTATTCAAAGATTAGTTTTCTAATGCTCGTTGACTTCAGAATATTCGTAGGCTGCTGCATGATCGAGCATTCCGACCATGTTCAACTTTTGCATTTACACTTTTGATGGTGATGTACCATATTTTACCATAAAAACTCCCAAATCTTGAATCGATGTGTAGTAGACCAAAAATAAGTCTAGCACTACACACAATACGGCAAAATGGAAAGAACTCACTAAAAGACCAAAGGTGCAAATGTCCAATGAAAGATCAGTAACTTGAACGTCGAACGATAGCGAAGTAATCCACAACGGGAAATTTCAAGAAATGGAATCCAAGGTGCAGAAAGCGCTAAAATGTTGGAGAATCCGTTAATCACAGTTTTAGCACAGAGCGTCGCACACAGACGTCGCAACCACTGGAGGAGACAAAATCCGAGTTCGAAATTATATTAACCGCCATAAAGTTTATTGTACAAGCGTTAATACGAATAAAGTGTACATGGCCAAAAAAGAATTGAACATATTATGCCAAAAGTTGTATGTACAAAATACTGAGTTACAAAGTGAAAGTAATTCACTACAAATGTGCGGAGGAAGATGTGTTGACTTCAAACATGATTTCTCAACTGGAGCTCAAGAATGTCTCATACTCCTCATCTAATTGGATGTACGTGTAATCCAATACCAGTTTCATCAAAACCATTTGCAGCGATTCAAGGATAAGAAGATTGAAGAAATTTATCTATCATGTTTAAAAGAACAAACACATTACAACTCCAAATGTTACGGAAGGATTTAAGTTGAAGAAGAATATAGTATATAACGAATATGGTATTTCAAATCCACGAGTCACAAAAGATGTTTGTTTAGATATGTAAATTCAATTTAGTTTAAACTATCGCCAGAAAGAAGAGTTCAGTACATTTTGAGGTCGAGAATTCCAAAGAACTATGCGACACACCGCAAAAATTGTTTCCGAAAATCAATATGGGACCTTAGATTGTAAAGGGATAAAATATGCCCAAATGACACTTTCTAAGCATACTCTTGAATCAAGTGTCATAGTGTTTTAACAGCGCACTCCATTGTTGTCCAGGATATAGGTTTCAATTAACCGTTAGTGGACCTGCTGTGTGATACTACCGAATATCCTTCTGAGGTGTAACAAGCTTTAACTGGACATTTTGTATATCACAGAGCACTGTTGTGAATATTTCAAGTTACTGCTAATCCACACATTCAGGTTTTCCTCTTCCATAGCTCATGAAAGTTGATGAGAGCGCAGAGAGTATGTGAATTCGAACTATTTACTGACGTTTAACATTTTCCATTTTGGGGTGTTGAATAATAAGCGGTTTTATTCGTCAAAGGGTGAAACGTTAGAGT
>JACCGJ010020023.1:0-26592 GCA_013407085.1 Atriophallophorus winterbourni
TGAGATGAGTGCGGTACTATTGAAGAAAAATAATTATACGGTACTATTGAAGAAAAATAATTATACAATAAAAATAGCAAACCTCAATTATCCGCTTCGTAGTGAAACCAACAACAAGACTATTCAACAGCAAGAATGACCGCGAATGACTGCAACTTCAAATAGCGCGCAAACGGCCAAATAAAGATACAGTTCAGTTCAGTTCAGTTGCACAGGACAGTAAGTGGCGAACGAGCAAATCGAGCGTCCAGAATTTCTTTCGGTGGAAAGCTCCAGAGAAGCAACCACCACTGCCAAAGCCTTTATTCTTATTGCGATGCCAAGGGATTATCCGGGTTGTATTTAGGAAGCACCACGTAATGAATGATGCTGGAAAGATAAGAATACATTTCTCCTCACCAGTACGGTGATAGGTCAGCTAAAGAAGAAATGTGTATTAAACAAACAGAACTTTAGCATTTACTTACTTACCAAACAACGATAAAAATGGTGAACAACCTAATCTTGCATAAAAATTAGGGGGAGAATTCAGGAAAAAGCTTACCCCAGATGCGGTCCAAACCCTGCTTAAAACTTGCGACAGAACTGCAGGATGAAAGTTATTCTGGAAGCCGGTTCCAGAAATTTACCACCCTGAGGCTGAACAAGTTTTTCCTGGAGTCTAGTCTACATCGCTCCTTAGCAAGTTTGAGTGAATGGCCCCGGGTGCCCAGCTCAGGACTTAAGGCAAAGAAGGCAGTCATGATAACGCCACTTAACCCCTTCAAGACCTTAAAGGTTTCAATTAAGTCACCTCTCAAACGACGGCGCGTAAGTTCAGTTCAGTTTGCACAGGACAGTATGTGGCTAACGAGCCAATCGAGCGTCCAGAATTTCTTTCGGTGGAAAGCTGCAGAGAAGCAACCACCACTGCCAAAGCGTGATTTGGATATCCTCGACGACCGCGCCGCCAAGGGATAAGCCAATCGAGCGTCCAGAATTTCCGTCTGTGGAAAGCTTCAAAGGAGCGCCCACCACTGCCAAAGTTGGTTCATTTTCCTCTGGTGTCCTCGTCGTATGCGAAGGTACGTCCGATGTTTTCTAAGCCGTCCTTTGGTCCCAGAAATTGTAGCTGCGACTGAGAAAAACGGAAAGGGTTTCTCTTCACCAAGTCGGTGAGAGGTTAGCTATGGAAAATTGGTGCGTACATTCAAAACATGACACGGAGATCTGTTCGGTTGGGCGACCACAATAGATATTGCTGGCTCCTTCTGAACTGGTCGGGCAAACAAAGCTACTCAAATGTGCCAGTCTGGAGAACAGTTCATAAACGCTTAATTGCGATCGGTCAAACGGTGGACGGTAGCCCAGGTCGTTAAGGCGTGGGACTACAATGGTGATGGTCGGGGGTTCGAATCCCGCCCCCGAAGCGGTGGATATGCACTGCTGATGAGCTCAAATGAGAGCGAAACTCGAGTCCAGTGCTTCCATTATGGACCGTCGTGATCAACTTTGTGAATAGTTCGATGGGCTTGGCACGGATGAGTAGTCACAAATATAAACAACTTATTCTCCAAATCATCTTCTAAACAACAATGCCCATCAGATCTAATCGGTGTTAGCTTATACTGTATCTGATGGGAAGACCTGACACGGAGATCTGTTCGGTTGGGCGACCACAATAGATATTGCTGGCTCCTTCTGAACTGGTCGGGCAAACAAAGCTACTCAAATGTGCCAGTCTGGAGAACAGTTCATAAACGCTTAATTGCGATCGGTCAAACGGTGGACGGTAGCCCAAGTCGTTAAGGCGTGGGACTACAATGGTGATGGTCGGGGGTTCGAATCCCGCCCCCGAAGCGGTGGATATGCACTGCTGATGAGCTCAAATGAGAGCGAAACTCGAGTCCAGTGCTTCCATTATGGACCGTCGTGATCAACTTTGTGAATAGTTCGATGGGCTTGGCACGGATGAGTAGTCACAAATACAAAACATGACATTTAAAACGAGGCATTATATAACAGGATTTTTTTAAAATTGTGGTCAAGACCATATAATTTCAAAATGAACAAAAAATGGACAATTCTGACGACAGACAACCTGCATATTCACGGGAAAAAGTCTGGGAAAAGCCCAAGCCACAAGGCATCTAAACCCCTTTTGAATGCACCTATTGATGTGCAAGCTATTAGTTCCTCAGGCAGCTTGTTCCAGAAGCTTACCACTCTTTCACTGAAAAAGTGTTGCCTAAGATTCAGACGGCTGTGGTTTTTCGCGAGCTTCAATGTATGTCCTCTAGTTGAGGGGTTGATCGCTCGAGAGAACAGGATTTGACAGCCCTCGTCGCCTAAGCCTTTCAGGATTTTGAAAGTTTCTATGAGGTCACCCCGTAGACGCCGACGCCGAAGGGAGAAGAGACCTAAAGAAATTAGACGCTCTTCGTAGGGTTTCCCAAACATACCTTCAACCATTTTGGTAGCCAGTCGTTAAACTCTTTCTAATAGTAATAAGTCCTTTTGAAAGAAGGGACTCCAGGCTTGCACGCAGTATTCTAAATGCGGCCTGACAATAGCCGTATATAAAGGGATAAACACTTCCGTCGTTCTACATGTCAGAACGGATTTAAGCCTAAAGAGTTCTCCTATAGCTCGTTGTGCAGCGGTGGCACACTGCGCGGCCCATTTGAAGTCCGCTGTTACGACTATACCCAAATTCTTAATCCTATGAATAGATTGAAAGTCGATCCTACCGTTATTCGTGCAGCGTCAGGTTTCCCTCGCTGACCCTCAATCATGCGAGTTGCGAGACGCTGTACGCTTTCGAGTTGAACGATATCCTTCTTGTAGTAAGGGCCGCCACGCCTGGACACAATATTCTAAATGCGGCCTAACTAATGCCTTGTAAAGGGGCAGCAATACATCGGGTCTTCTGCTGGATAACACGGATCTCAGCCGAAAGAGAACTTTGCGAGCACGTTGAGCTGCAGCGGCGCATTGGTCCTCCCATTTGAAGTCCGTCCTAACTAGTACTCCTAAATCCTTAACACGCTGTGTGGCGCTTACAGTGAGAGAATTGCCCGACACCTGAACTGAAATCTTATCAACCAGTGCTGACAAGAGTTGGCTCTTATTAAGGTTAAGTGGGAGGTCCCACTGGTGTGACCAGTTTATGACCCGTTCAAGGTCGTGCATCAAGGTATCTTCGTCCGTTGATCCGATGAATTTCACATCATCCGCAAAAATGAAGCATGGGCACTTCAATGCAGAGGACAAGTCATCGATGAAAATCAGGAATAGAAGAGGACAAAGTACCGAACCTTGGGGTACACCACTGATCACGTCGGTTTCATTCGATAGCATAGATCCTACCCTAACTCGAAAAGTCCTACCTGTTAGGAAGGCCTTTATCCAAGCAAGTAGACTACCCCGAATGCCTTTTGCTGCTAGCTTAATCTCTAGAAGGCGGTGGTTTACGGAATCAAAAGCCTTGCTGAAGTCTAGGTAGAGGGCTTCGACAGGCTTCCCTTCATCCATCCTTTTAGTGGCAGTATTGAGAAAACTAAGAAGGTTTGTCAGGCAGGATCTACCCTTAGGAAATCCATGCTGAGTTACACTCAGTAGAGAATGCCGACAAAGATGCTGACAGATTTTGTCACGCAGCAGTTTTTCCATTACTTTCGAGACGATGCTAGTCAGGCTGACAGGTCTATAGTTACCAACAGTTGAGCTGCAACCACCCTTGTGTATTGGCACGATTATAGCTTCTTTCCACTCACTAGGAACCACTCCCATGTTCAAGCATGAATTGAAGAGCTTGCATAAGGGTTCTGTAAGCACTGGGGCAAGATTCTTTATCATAACCGAGTGGATACCGTCTGGTCCCTCAGCTTTGTTGACGTGAACATGGATAAGTGCTTCATACACCTCGGATTCCATGAAGGACAACTCATCTAGTGCAGGAGCGCCAGGTAGTAGATTAAACGAGCTAGACGGAGCAATTGAAGAATTATCACGTCTCTGAACGCCACTGAAGAACCTAGAGAAGGCACTCGCCTTAGACAGGTCGGTATCGGCTACTTTTCCGTCCTCCAGATTTAAATCTCCAATGTTTTCCCTGGTTTTTCCTTTCGATTGAGCGTAGCTATAAAATCTTTTGGGATTGGATTTAGCATCCCTAGCTAAGGATAACTCAAACTCCTGTTTGAGCAAACGCTGTATTTTAACACAAGAGTTCCGAGCGGTTTTGTATCGGACCCAAGAACCAGAAGTAAGAGATAGCTTATATTGCCGCCATAAACGATCTCGTTTACGGGTAGACCGACGAACTCGAGGAGTCCACCAGGGCGGCCTATGATGCTTTTTCACGACTTGCAGCGGAGCGTGCTTGTCTTGTAACTCCTTAAGATACTTACAAATTCTATCCCAGTTTTCACTTACATTAAAATCGTTAGAGAACTGAAAGAAAGATTTTGAAGTCTGTAGAAGAAAATCCCAGTCTACAAGCCTAAAATTTCGTCTAGGGCGAGCAGTAGGTTTGTGAAACCGCAGTACCGCTTCGAAGCTTATCATTACGTGATCGCTTTTGCCGAGCGGTGGTAGGTATTTTAAGAATCTAACGGCTTCGGGCTGGGACGACAATACTAGGTCGAGAGTGGATGGAGTACATCCATTACGAAACCTCGTAGGATCACTCACATGCTGATGCAGCGCATGATCATGGAGCCATTCGAGAAACATTTCGGATTGCCGGGAGGTTGAAATCACCTAAGATGAGTACGCTGGGAGCTGATTGAAACAACCTGTCGAGCGTCTCAATCAGCTGTGTAATCTCCTGCTGGACTGCACTGGGTGTGACGTAGACACAAGCAATTGCGAGGGCTGACTTGAAGCAAATCAGGATACTCGTGACAACTTGGACGTTTTCACTGTTTAGGGATATACCCGTTCCTGTATTGTGCAAGCCATACTCTAGGAGGAGTGCAACGCCACCGCCTCTCCTGTCGCCAGGTCCATCGCATCTAATGACGAGATACTGCTCGCTGATGTTTGTTGGCACATCGTCAAGCGCGGACAGCCATGTCTCAGAAAGCGCTATAACCCGGGGGTGCAACTCAGCCACATGAAGAGAGAGGTCGGCCCACTTATTCCTTATGCTGCACACATTAGCGTACAGCACTGGGGCGCTGGTTTTGCGTGCATCTGAAACTAACCCTGATTGGCCCTCGGTCGAAGCACCCGAGGGTACAGAAATATAAGCTCAAGGACAAATGAATTCAAGTAGTTCGGTAAAACAAAAATGGTAAAAATATACAAAAATACCAGTAGATTTAAACAGTTAGTTGTCAATAAAATAAATTCAATGTACATCTTACACCGCCCCCCGAAATCCGCGCCGGATTTCTCAAAGGCTGACAACGTACATGCTCTGGTATCCTACCCTATATCTTTACCCATCGCCGATCATATCATAATGGCTATCAGACGTTATTATCTAGGAACAAAGTGAGATAATGTCACAATGCACAAGACATTCTCTATGCCTCACACATTTGACAAAATTCACCGGCCTTTTCAGCCAGATTGGTTAGAAGCCAGACGTTTTCCATGCCTTACCACAACCAATCCAGCTGGCCTGGTCCCTTTACGTGACAAACCCAGTTCCGGTGACAGCATTCAGGTACGATGGTATCGTTGCATCTCCATCCGTTATATTCGAATCTGCTTCTAGAAAGCAAAGTTGACGAATATCCCGCTTAATCACTACCCCTCTCGATTGCACACAACCTTGTCTTACTAACCCATCTTTCGACAAAACGTATTCAGTTACTCCACCCAAGGGCCAGGATCCACGAGGTGTTGCGTCGTTCACCACGAGAACTAAATCCCCAACCCTCAAGTTTCGGTGTTTTCGAAACCACTTATGGCGGGTATGGAGTGTAGACAAATATTCATGTAGCCATCTACGCCAAAAAATATCAGCTAGATAAGAGGCTTGCTTCCATCCTCGCAGATAATTTTGAGCAACAGAAGCGGTTAGTCCCGCATTTCCTCGTGAAATTAATAGATGGTTAGGTGTCAAAGCCACAGCTTCCGCGGAATCCGATGAGGCCGGAACTAATGGACGATTGTTCAGTATACGTTCAACCTCGACCATCAAAGTGTTTATTACTTCATCTGATACAACTTGCTCCAATAACAATCCAAACAGTATCCTCCTAACAGACCTGATAACGCGTTCCCAAATACCACCACGATGACTTGCATACGGAGGTTGGAAATGCCACCGTGTTCCTTGTGATGCAAGATGTTCGTTTATTTTATGCTCATCCCACTTTATCACGCATTCTCGAAGCTCTCTCTCTGAGCGCCAACGAAATTTGCTCCATTGTCACTGTAGATATCTGTAGGTATTCCACGCCGGTGAATTTTGTCGACAAAGATTATTGCATCACTCTCCCTTGATACAGAAATCAGCAAATCGTCAGCATAAAAGTTATTTTGAATAGCTTCGGCAACCAGCGGAAAGGCGTTCTGATCGCAATGCACAAGCGTCTGCTTGAGTGCAAAATTCGCGACAAATGGCGAAGAAACAGCTCCAAAAGAATGAACCGCCATCTGGTATTCAGTAGGAGTTTGAGATAAGTCACTGTTCGGCCACCACAAAAACCTGAGAGCACCTCGGTCAATAACAGGTACAGAAATTTGCATGAACATTTCTTCAGTGTCAGCAGAGAGCGCGATCACCTCTTTACGGAATCGCAAAAGTATACCAACTAAGCTACGCAGTGTATCTGGACCTTGGTATAAACAATCATTGAGTGATACACCTCCAAACTTGGCGGCGCAATCATGTATAACCCTTATCTTACCAGGTTTCTTAGAGTTAATAACTGCGTGATGAGGAAGATACCATCGAGGTCGAAAGTTTGTCGACAATTAATGATCTCGAACATGAGTTGCATATCCGCAGATAAAATTGTGTTCCATCACACTTGCATACCTTTGAAGTAACTCAGGATCTCGCAGAAACCTAGAACGCAGACTCTGTAAACGCGACTTTGCTTGTTCACGGTTGCTGCAGAGTCTGTGGAAATCTTTTTTCCAAGGTAAACACACTTCAAAATGCCCATCTTTCAAACGACAAGATTTTTCGACAATTTGAACGGCTTTTATTTCGTCCCTCGACAGTTGTTGATCACATGAGGCACTATCCTCGAATTCATTATTGTACATCAACTTCAATTGCTCAGCCACATCCGTGTCTTCCCGTTGCACACTGAACACAAACTTGTTGCGTGTTGGGTCTGAGATAACTGGTCCAAGAACCACCCAGCCAAGTGTTGTTTGATAAGCAAAGGGTTCGTTACGGCGACCTAATCTCTGCTCCATCACCCAGTGTGCATCCGGTACGTCTGCTCCAATAAGCAGGCCAATAGTTTTATCAGGAATGTCGGGCAAGTCAAGGTCCTTCGGATGTTCCCACGGCATGGCGTCTATAGCAGCTGAACAACTATTGTTTCTCGGTAACTGCGGTACACAGAATGCACGATTTATGAGTACGGCAGGCTCTTGCAACCCAATGGCCCCAAAGACAATTCCGTCGTGTATGAGTCTAGATGAGATACCGAATTTAGTGTTCGAACATGCAAAACTTCTTTCTCAGGTTGGATTCCCAACTTTATTATAAGACTGCTTTTCACCAGGGACACATCTGAACCATTATCTAACATAGCGTATGTATCTACTGCGCCATGTGGTCCCAATATAGTAACAGGAAATGTGCCTAGACGAACACGTACGTAACTAGTATTCAGACTGTTACATTTCAGAGAATTTTCAGTTTCTTCCTTCTGGCCTATATGAAGGAGGTGACTGTGTCTTCCGTTACAGCCAGAAACAGAACACAGGCCTTTCTTTCGACAATCCGTAGCAAGATGACCTCTGAAAAGACACAAAAAACAAGCCTGATGTTTCTTGACAGCGTTCCACCGATCGGTCACATCGTAAGATCTGAACTTGTCACACTTCTCCAAATGGTGTTCACCACCACAAACATAGCAATTAACGGTTATCTTCGAGTGAAACTGTTCCATTTGATTCACCGTATTATGAATACGCGCAAATTCTGTTCCTGTCTTGTCAGTCACCTTCACATTTGCTTTCGTTGCGATTTGACCGAAACCACTACGACTTATTCGCGCTTCGTCTGCTATGAAATTTTGCAAATCGTGGAACTCTGGCTGGCGATTGTCTCGGTAAATCACATCAACTAACCTCGCCCACCGATCCAGCAAATCGTGTGGCAGCAAAACGACGACTAATTCAAGTGTCGTCAACGAATCTAGGTCCGCATCGCAATTCATTTGAGATAAAGCAAGTAAAACAAACAAAAATGTCGTCTGCAGTTGAGTCTCGAGTGAGGGACAATTAGAGTAAATGTGTGAGCTCTTGTATTATGCGAGCGCCGTAGATTCAATAAGCAATGTAGAGGGTGATTTTCGGTATTCAAAATATTGTAAACCAAAATCAAATCCCCTCGGAGACGACGACGTGGATAATCAAATAAATTTAGCGTTTTGATTCGCTCATTGTATGGTTTCCGGCTGCGTCCGGTGACAAGTTTGGTAGCTCGATTATATATTTGTTGCAAAGTTGCAACATCTTTTTTAGGCCATGTTTGAACTGCATATTCCATCGTGGGTTTGATGTACGTATTTATAATGCAGGGAATTGTCTGTTTTGAGAACCTACCGAAAATTCTCTTGTCACCACCACCAACAACCTCCCTTCCAAAAGGTCACGTAAGGGATGCCAGGCAGCTCATTCTTAACCATTCACACATTCTTTTCACGATCGATGAAGGAAATTCGCCACGACTAATTGTTCGTTCTGTTAGGAATCGTAATCGATTGGAATATGTTTGGGACCGATCGTGTATTCATAATGCAAGGAAATTTGAGTGCGATCGGTTAGAGTAGTTTTGGGGTAACGTTTCACTTCTGACACAGAAGCTTCGTAAGACCAAGGGTGAGAGTCAGGACAGGGAACATGATTCAGTAGTAGTCAACCGGCCACCACTTATTTGACATTACCGCTAAACAGCTTGCAGTAAGCCTACAGTATGTCACGGCTCGTGGGAATGACCGGGATCAGTGGTCCATTTTCCTCACCGTGTGTATCCAAATCAATCTGATACAAGTGAACACGGTCAAGGTCAGTTGACACAGCAGCCCACATACGTAAAAGTACATAACTAACAGGGCTAAGGATTTTTTTGAAGCAAAACAACAATCTAATTAGTTAGTAGGTATAAGGTGAATAAAAACTATTTACTTTCGCATTAGTGCCGAGCGCCAGATTGTGGAGATTTCTACCCCATTCACCTTATTGACCGCCACTCGACACGCCTTGGCAATTTCGACCGCCTCCGTTTGTCGGCGTTCGCTATACGGTTTAATACCACGTCTCAATATTACCACATTGTCTAGATCAACGTTGTGGCCCGTATCTAAAACGTGTTCCGCCAAGGCGGAATCACGAATAAGGGATTGATATTTCCTCGCATCCCAGGGCTGTCTCCGGACACGCTTTCGGTGTACTTCGATTCTATGGTGAATTTCTCTGTAAACACCCGAACAGCCCTTACAGTTGATTCTGTAGATGCTGTTCGTAACGCTAGATAAAGGTGTCTTATCCCTGAGGTGCATCAGAACCGAACAGATACACACTGTACCATTGATCCTGGTCATTCCCACGAGACGTGAGACAAAAAGGCTGTTCAGCGGTGAGGTAAAATCAGTGGTCGGGGGTTGAATCCTACTTAATCGTGTTCCCTGACCTTACTAGCACCCTTGGTCTGACGAAGCATCTGTGTCAAAAGTGAAACGTTCATCTCAATTATTTGTTCGGTCACATCACCAGTGTATCGGGGGTTTGAGAGAAGTTAGAAGGTGGCGCACTATGTATCTTTCGAAAGCTCGCGGTTATCACTCATCACAAACATACTTTGCACCTCCACGATATGGATACCGAAATTGCATGTTAGATTGTATATTGTAGGAAGATGCAAATTTTTCCGTGGCGCCAATCAATTGGAATGGATTTTCGCATTATTCTTCCCGAAAAGACCTCACGTTTTTCAGAATATTTTTGAAAAACGAAACATTTGGTTGGGAGTTACGATGTGGGCCATTATGCGAACAAGAAATTATTACTTTGAAATATTACTTCAGAACTTGAATCTGTGCATGAGTTATTATAATAACATTCTCGGCAATATCCATCATGTGAACCCCTTAAATAAAAATGTGAAATCTTCGGGCGCATCGTTCCAGATGATTTGTTGTTTAAGCGATATTTGGAGAATATGTTGTTTATATTTGTGACTACTCATCCGTGCCAAGCCCATCGAACTATTCACAAAGTTGATCACGACGGTCCATAATGGAAGCACTGGACTCGAGTTTCGCTCCGAAGCGGAGGATATGCACTGCTGGTGAGCTCAAATAAGAGCGGAACTCGATTCCAGTGCTTTTATTATGGACCGTCGTGGTCAACATTGTGAACAGTTCGATGGGCTTGACACGGATGAATTGTTATTGTTGTCCACATTTAGTCGATGTCAAACATGAACGACATCACAATTGAATGATGGTTCCATGCTCCGCGGCTTTTAGAATGACCGAACAGTCCGATTCGGGAGTGAAAATCTCTCCTGCAGCGCTCACAGAGATAGGCAGTAGTTGCTTGTTCGCCGTAAGTGATGTGATTTGCGTTGAGTAGCCCAGAGCTGTATTGGCTCTTTCCCGGCTTGCAGATGACTCGGTACACAAGGCCTCCGAAGTGACCGTTCAACAGCAGATTCTTCCCAACTCGCGGGGTCAATGCCGAGAGCTTTCATAAACGTGCCTGTGCAAATGTTGACTTCCTGAATTCAACTCAGCATAGAGTAGATCTCTTGGAAACGAGAATTTTCCACAATGTACACAAGACCCAGCCAGTGTGTGAAGCGCTGTCTTAGTAAAATGAAAATGCTGTGGACCACCTTTAGAAAACCCTCATAAAGAGAGTAAGATGAAAATAAACAAGCAGTATATAATGTTCGACAAAAGTATCGAGCTATTACATAGGTTATGCGTGTATTGATGGTCATAGGCTTATCTTTTTGAAAGAATCGAATGTATCAAAGTGAGAATTGTTTACAAACAACAACACAACATCAAGATTTGGACGTTGAAGCAAATGTTTCATAAGTTTGGCACGACCAACCTGTTCAATCACATGTAAACATCATGGAACCGGTCAATTCAAATCAATTCAATTCTAACGGTCTAAAAAGCATATAGCTTAACAAAAAACACAGAATAATATGGGAATTACGAATAACATGTGTAGAAAAACGGGATTTATTTGCTTACCGAGCAGTTCAGGAATCAAGTAAAAATCCATAGGACAGAAACTGTTTTCGATGTTAAAAGCTTTTATGGTGTAAAATATATAGGTTCACAGTTTCGATTGGTGGACAAGAAATTGTCCAAATTCGATTTGAATATATCCAAGTTGGGTGAATGTGCAACATTACACGGTGGGGAGCTCCAGATAAAGCATACACGTACAGAATAAAAATACCTTTGAAAGTTTTTTATCGAGTCGGGAATAAGTACTGTATAGTCGTGACTCCGGCTGGTTCTGGGTGGTAGTCATGTGAATAGTTTATTTAGGGGATGGTTGGGGATATGCAGTATATTGAACATAAGAATCAAATCAAGACGGCGGTAACGAGAGTCGAATAGATTGCTACTTGCAATTCGATCTTCGTATTGTTTGTGCTTCAAACCGCTCCATGAGTATGTGCGATGGAAACGCCAGTAAATCTGGAAGAATTAGAGCATACGAGCTCGATGAAATGAACTGCAGTGTCACATACTAAGACCAACATATATTATTCGCGATGCTGTCGTTCTTGTACGAGTAAGAAAGCAGAAATCACGACCGATTTGCATGATTTTGGACGTTTGCAGTTTGATTTCGACGACCGGTCGTACAGGTCGAATATCATGATCTATGCCGGTGAATCGCCTCAAAAATTTCATGCCATCGGCGAAAATAACCACTTTGCCGTCATTTGGTATTGATGGACCGTTTATGCAGATCAGGAGCTGAATAAATCTCACAACATCGAAAATAGACCATTCACATGAACTCTGAGGTATTGGTTACTAAGGTGGTTTCGTATTCATTCACAGTTTGTTAAGAATACCGTGGCTCAAAATATTCATTTGCATGCATTTCCATCACACACACCTCACGACCGGTTTCGTGCTGTGTGCACTCATCAGGTAGGGACAGTAAGATCAGGATCCGCATGCGCTTGAAACACTGGCTCGTTCAAGAGTAAACTATGGTCAAATATGTCGATAGTTTTAGAAATCTCAAATACACTAGCCCGTATTTCCATCGCACGTTGAATCGTTCCAAATCGTTAGAAAATTAGTTAGGCAAGGAAGAATTTTACGAAATTTGCTTCCTACATTTTGAACCAATGCTGTTTCATTATTGGTTGGAAAACTTTCGATACTGATCAGAGAGGGCAAATTTATCGCATCATTTATTGAGTAATATTTTCCGTGTTTCTACTTTTGGAACCATAGGTGTTTGGCGATAGGTGGAACCTCGAAAATTAAAAGGAATACATTTAGGGAAGGATAATTGAAGCTTGATTTTTGGTAGAGAAGAGAGAGAAAGGAGATCAGTGATACCAAAGTTGTTTTTAATCAAACATAGACCATCCTTCTTCTTTCCAAAGACAAATCTGCCTGGTATGTAGATTAAAAATATTGCATGCTAATGTGCATAGAAATTTGATTTTGGAGACGTTTACAGATGCAGTCCGGCGATTATTACAGGATAGGTTTTAACATCATTTGAACTCGAAACTGAAAAGCGTCGTCACAGACCGCATATACCGAGCATTTAACGCATTTGCTTAAGAATAAATATACCATCACAACAAACGTTCACAACCATCATCTAGCGTTGTGTTAAGATTGAAAACACTTGGAAATTATTGACTTGACTCTGGTGATATCTTTTTACCGTTGACGCAAATTTCACATCAGGGTTTTTTGTGATTGTTTGAGTACTTATGAGTAGCATGTTCTTCGTAATATTCACAAAGACGTTTATTCCCGTCTGCAGTGAATTGTCATGATTATCTTTCTCAGTGGTGAACTTAACTTCTTGCAAACCTTTTTCATCTCTAACACATTTAAAAAGTTTTTTAAAAATACTATAATCAGTGTAATTTGTTGTTATCAGGGTGAAAAGGAAAGTTTACATTAATGGTAAACATCAGCTTCATCTCCGGTGCCGCCTTGCACTTTACCTTACTTTTGGTGCGACTATCTCCTCATGGATGACGAGTGGGCTTCAATGAAGAGTCTTGGGAATGTGCGTACAAAGCGGCGTCCCCAGCACCACTCGGCGTTTGTTCGAGTCAGCTTCTCTAGCCTTTGCACATCCAAGTGCGACCTGTAAGGCAGCCTTGTATTGCCAAATGTGAGACTGCCTGTCCACTATTTATTAACCGGAAGCATCGAAATGTTTTTTGTACCGCTTGCCTTTCGGTTAAACAAAACAGATAAACGCATTTGTGAATATTACAACATCCAATCCTCTTCGCTCTCTGTTCAATGAGGAACATTTAAATTCTCGAATGTACGCTCACAACAAATCTGTATTCTTTACGGAACAAGAAAGCTCGGAGATGTCGAGGCATGGTATTGCGTCTAAATCAAATAAAAATCCAAATTCCGTGATTTTGGAACTGTACTGCTACTCAAATAATTGCCTGAAGCAAAGTCCTGCACAGTGAAATTGTTTAAAGCAATTGTTTGGAAACTTGTATTTTGATAATGACAAACATTGACTCAAGAAATCAGTCCCAACATTCTGACATACTTACAAGCGAAACCGGAAACAGACTGTTGGTGATTTAAAATGTAAACCACTCGGTAGTAACCGCTACCCTAGATCAAACAGATTCCTTAAATGTACCTATTTTAAACTGCGCTTGCTCGAGTCCATCCTATGTAACGCGCTGCATGCCTTCCATCCAATGTTTCGAGAGACTGAGGATGCTTTCATTATCTCAACTTGATAAATGCAAACTGAACAACACTAACTGTGAATCCGCCTATGAACGGTTGATGACTTTGATTTGTTGAGTGTTCCACGCCACTTTTAAACTTTGAATTCTGATGCGTTCGAGTAACTTGTTGCGAAGAGCAACGACAGTAGTGAAAACTTTAAAAAACAGGTAGGGATTAGGTGCCCATAACGGATCAATACTTCACCGGACATTTCTTTTCCACCGCATTTGGAATGCAACCAACGAGAACAGTGCTTAAGAAACAAAACTAGCGAACGCGGGAAACATCATCATCGTCATCACAGACAGCATTGCACCGGTAGCACGTACCGAATGCTTAACTGCCACACAACCATTAAAAAGTAAGATCCTAAAAGATGGGGAAGGGTGGGACTTAAATAGTTACGGCTTCTATAGAAGGGTAAGCTCAAACATACTGGGATGAGGTGCCTACACCTCGAATGGAACATGCATTCAATCAAGTTTCGTGAACCAGTAGAGCGACATCAACATGGCAGCTTCCTTGCGGCTTTCACTGTCATGTATAATAACAAGCTTTTCTCGTCACTCCGCTTGACAACATACATGGTAAAGTAAACACTCCAAAAAGATGCTTAGTGCAAGACCGCCATTGAACACGGTTTCAGGACATATCCAAAGGCGTAAATAACCATTGCGATATCTGATCGCGGGGACACCAGCCTGGAAGACGTACTACGCCGACTTTTGAAAGGTTACTAGTAAGGGTTTTTAACCGCCTATGACATGTGACGGTTTGACTAATTGGATTGAACTACGCTGGAAAACAACCGTTGCGATTAGCGCACCCAAAACCCAGAAAATCAAGAAAGCAGAGCTCAAACGCAGCGTGACAAATGGTTAAACGTTAACGTTGATTTAGATGAAGTAAAATAAGCTGCAGCGTATGATCAACAACAGATTCCAGCACAGGTGTTAGGTATGGTCAAGGGTCGGATACAAAGTTCAAATTTGCTTGCTGGGAGTAGAAGCATCCACCGGTGTCGATTCCTAAGCAGGTGGCACGGTTTCAGATGGTTTCGGTGAGGCAGGAACTGGCTGAGGTTCCGTCTTCTCAGACTGAGTTGGTTCCGCGTCGGAGGGCACGGTCGTCTTCGATTCAGCATCGCCAGAGGGTAAGGATTTTCGCTGCTTCGTGGATTGGTTCGCTTCCAGCGCCTCGCGAGAGCTGCGAGCTAGGCGCTCCAATTCACTTTGAATATCCTTGGGAGACATGCCCAGTTTGTCTAGAAGTCAAGAAACTATGAATCAGACTGAACGCGAAAGATACGGCTGGTCTATAAGGCGATTGCGCATGGAGTCGGGGTTGCATGAGGACCACCATCAACAAATAAAGGTGTCCGGTCACTTAATCGTCAGACACTTAATCCCTAGACACTTAATCACCAGTTTGATAAGTTCTGAAGAATGCAGAATACGTTTAAACAAATTTATTTAGCAGGAGAGATATGCAATTGATTTGAAGAACGTCAATCTTTCCGTAGTTGTGTATCGCTGAATTGCTCGAGATGTCATGCCATGCAACGAAAAATATGTGAACTAGGGATGAAAGCAGATTATGAGGCAGGCGATGATTTACGCCTCATGATTGTGCCGTTGAATGATGTAGTCGGCACATTTGAGATTTTAGCCGAATCTATGCCTCAAAGTGAGAGGCATATCTTTGTTCAAGGTCGACAAATTAGATCTAGAAGAGAAAACTTTGCACCAGTTATATTTCCACCTGAAACCTGGAATATGTATGAAGAAGCAAATAGTAGTGTTGCCCGAACGAATAATACTGGCATCATGCATTACAGTCACTTTTCTTGCCAACATTCCACCATGTGGACATTTCTGAACGGTTTGCGAAAGGATTGCCGACATCATACTGCCTCTCTTTTTCAAGCAATGCTGGGGTTCATATCAAACAGAAGAAGAAGTATGCTGAGATATGCGCCAGGACATCTCAAGCAAATCAGCGATACACAACTACGGAAAGATTGACGTTCTTAAAATCAATTGCATATCTCTCCTGATAAATAAATTCATTTGAACGTATTCTGCATTCTTCAGAAGTTATCAAACTGGGGATTAAGTAACTGACTGGGGATGAATTGACTTGGGGGTTAAATGTCAGGGAATTACGTGACTGGGGATGAAAGTGTCTTACGATTACGTGTCATTAAACCCAAATAAATGCATATGTCACGATCGAAACAGGGAGTTAATACGAGTTGTATGACGAGGTTCACAACAATACTAAAGCATAAATTAGCAAGAAAATCGAAAGTAGCAAAGCGTAGCAGAACCTTGGGTGGAATTTTGACCCGCGGATCCTGCGTTCGTGGCTGCGGCACCAACATTTGAATGTCGGTTCAGCAGGCTGGTGAAGAAATTCGCCAAGACGCCTTCAGAGGAACGAGCGCCGGAAGAACCGATTCCTGGACCAGAGCCCGTCCCGCTGGAAACAGGGGGTAAGGGCTAAAGTTGGAAAAACAGCAGTTGAGAGACAAGTGTATCGATTTTCAGGATGTTCCTAACCAAACATTTTAATGGTGTTACTTCACGTCATGGATCTTGAAATTGAAAACGCTGCAGGGTCATGCTTTGTGGATACCGGACCACCGACTTCGGGAACGGATATTTTTGCGACGTCGCATCCTGATTGGCGTGGAAACTCATGGCGGCCAAAGAGGAATGGGGCCCTAAATAGCAACCTTCCTAAAGCTGGCCTAGTCCGAGCTGGGCTCCCTGAGATGCGATATCACAAGGTTAATCACACTTAAACCAAAGTCTTTGGTCAAGGGACTGTATCAGGACCCATCATCACTGTTGGAAACTGTCAGCTTGAACCAGTACATCATTTCACATATCTTGGTTCAAACATTGCGGATAACCTCTCGTTAGACACGGAGATTGATAAGCGGATTGGCAGAGCAGCTGTCATTTTATCCCGATTAAACTCTCGTTTTTGGAGTAACCTCAAGCTGACTGTAAAGACAAAGATGATGGTATACAGCGCGTGCGTACTATATGCTTTACTGTATGGCAGTGAAACCTGGACCACCCACGCGAGACACGAACGGAAGCTGAATGCTTGACATTTACGAAGCATCCGTCGTATCTTGAACATATCGTAGATGGACAGAGTGACTAATGCTGAAGTGCTTTCAAAAGCTGGTCTACAGAGCATGTTCACTCTATTGCGATAGCGCCGCCTGCGCTGGCTTGGTCATGTCTACAGAATGGAAAATGGTCGTATTCCGTATGGTTAGTTGTAACTAGGAAGTCGACCATTGGGCAGACCGCACTTGCGGTACAAAGATGTTTGCAAAAGAGATATCAAAGCTCTTGACATTGACCCCGCAAGCTGGGAAGAACTTGCTCTTGACCGCTCACATTGGAGGCATTGTGTAAAGCGTCGGTTGCAAGCTGGGGAGGAGCAGATACAGCACTTGGCTGCTGAACGCAGATCACGCCGCCGGCGTGCAACTGATGCAATACAACCGAGTTCTGGCTTTCGTTGCCAGCGCTGCGGGAGAGATTGTTCCTCCCCAGTCGGACTGTTTAGTCATTCCAAAAGCTGTAAAACTTGAACATTCACGCGATTTTGAGGTACATCCATGGTCAACATCGACCGAAGGAGGCCAACAACAGTCACGCGTAAGAATAATTCTCGAAAGCTTAATTAGTGGCGGTCTTGCACTAAGCATCTTCCTGGGGGTGTTTGTAGAAGCTTTTATGTTGTTATAGATGAAAGCCATGTGTTCAAATTGACTAATGTGGGTATTTGCCCGAGGCCTAATGTGACTTGACTTACTTGACTTATTCCTGTGAACTCCTGTTGGAGCATAGGGCTGCGAGGCCTAATGTAATATCCACGAATAAACAAGTGTAAAAACTTGCCAACAGAATGTCAGGGTAAATGTCTGCACACAACGGGAAAAGCATGTAGAATTTTGTATTTGTTTACATACAATAACCTGAAACAGAATTTCCCGGTAATGATTTGCTTGTAAGCCACTGTAGAATAAGGTTCGTTCAGCGAACCACGGTGTTCAAACACAGAATCACATAGTGATTCCTGGTCAAGCACTCAAGACGCTTATGGATGACCAAAGTGATGTGTTGCTCACATTCCCCGAAATTACACTCCACTACCGGTTTCTGGCTGTTTGCCTTCAGCAGGTGAAGACAGTAAGATTAGGTTCAGTGAACCTTGAAACAGTGGAAGAGTAGGAAACAAAGTTATACTTGAAAGGCACTATCAACGAATCATGATGTTCGAATACAGTATCACAGTGAGAGTCCTGATCAACATCCTCCACAATTACACGCCACAGCCGGTTGCTGGCTGTTAGCCGTCATCAGTGGAAATGTTGTAAATAAAAACGCTGTTCAAGTATAGAATCAGAATGATTTTTGTACAAGCGCTCAAGAAGACTTGTTGGAACGAAACATTTCACGGACTAAGACTTTGAAGATGTACGCCCGAAAGGAGCACATAGTGACAAGAACGGACAATGAACGCTCGACAATCGAGACTTCGTTTCAAATAAGTTCGGGTAGATTGGGTGGTGAGGGTAACGAAAGAATTCTATTTGATTCACCAGTAGCACAAAGAGACAAACACAGCTTCAAAGACAGAGGTACAGGAATACCAGGTAGGGATGGTGCAATATGTCACTCGCAAAATGACGTGGAAATGGCGTGGTAAGCAAGCACAAACACTCGACGAGAAGTGTCTCGGACTCCAAAGCATCTGACATGCAAACTTTCCTTACTTACTTACTTTGTGCGACTATCTCCACCTGGAGGATGAGTCGGCTTCAATGAAGGTTCTTGGGGATTCAGGTACAAAGCGGCGTCCCCAGCACCACTCGGCGTTTGCTCAAGTCTGCTTCTGTAGCCTTTGCTCTGCAGGGCAGCAGGGAGTTGCCAGAAAGAGGTGGTGTGCACCAACTAACCATCTACCAGACTCTGTTCCAGATTTTTCCTCAGGGTTTTCTCCCGAAGCCTTTCCTGCGATCGGGCAGCGGAGGTTTAAAATCAGGGTTTTCTTTCCCTTAGATGAAATGCCCTCTCAGGCTAACGAGCTCCATCTGCCCTAAGCAAAATGGTTTTCAGGCACCAGTCACTCGCTCTCGCCCCTTCTCCTGTTGGTAGAAGCAGTTCCGCCAGGCTCGGGGAGCCACGCGTGCATGCCAGAAGTTGGACTTGGTTGAGATGTGCGCCATATTTGAGCACTTTATAGACAGTGGGAGCTTATCACCACTACCAACCCCGGCTATGACAACATTTGGAACATGCAAACTACCAACAATTATAAAGCTTTGGCACAGCGTCGGACTTGAGACATGTGATTCGCGTGCTAAGAGCGAGCTACTCATCCACGGATGTGCAATCGGTCATCAACTCCGTTCTGTGGATAATTAGCATTCAATCGGTAACAAGTGCTTGACTGCTACACAACCATTGCATGCATCTATTATAGCGTCAATTACAACATTGTAGTCCCTTGTCGGACTTGACTAACCGTAGACTATTGTACACCCTAACGGGCCTAGAACTATAGGAAAAAAAGCATCCGAAATATGTTCACGCGCTTTGTGTAATACGGTAATAAATAATGCGTTCCTATCAAGAAAGATCGCTACAGTGTGCTGCCTATAAGTGTGGCGATGTTGTAAGGTTTGTCAAAGAGTGAATTAGTGATCGGCACGCTGGAATCTTACTGTTATTTCTATATTTGTTCTTACTTGTGTCTAGAGCTAGGTAACCTGGCAGTATCTTGGGCCACGAGCAGTTTAGAACTGTGCGGCACATTTTCTGGATCGGACTTGTGGCTTCATACATATCGACAAATTCATCCACGATGCCCATTGTTTGTTCGAAGGTGACAACCCAGATGTATGTATGAAAGCACAAGCTTGATCCAGGCAAAGTGCCGTACAGCCTAGTGGTGCTGGGGACGCCACTTTGTACCCAAATCCCCAAGAACCTTCATTGAAGCCGACTCATCCTCCAGGAGGAGATAGTCGCACAAAAGTAAAAAAAGTAAAGTACAGTCAGAGACTGCACGTGGGCTTAGATATTGTCAGGTTGCCCAGGCCTAGACAGATATGAGAAAAGAGATAGAGATGGTAGCGAGAATCCAGCGTGTTTCAACATGCAGCACACTACCGGTAGCCAATCAATTTAGCACGGTGTGAGCCGCACAGCACAGAAGTACTACTTGGTGGTCTGTTAATTATTAGCATAAACCTGTTGACACACTTTCCTTCTACGCGCACCGAATGCTGGTAGGATTATGCCGTAGTGTATTAAAATAACACGCTATTGGTTATGATGTGGTACGTGGCAGGTAGACATCCATCGATTAAAAGAAGAAACGTCAAGAATTTCATCTAAACAAAAATAACGAAACCAAACAGCAATGCAATGTTCGAGTGGGAATCCAAGCAGGAAAAGTGCGAGCAACAGACAACAAGATTGCAAAAGACACCGAACGAATGTCCCAGTGGTATGAAAGCACAAGCATGATCCGCACAGTCAGAGACTACACATGGGCTAACATACTATCAGATTGCCCAGGCCTAGACAGAGGGGGGGAATAGAAATGGTAGTGAGACTCCAGCGTGTTTCAGCATGTAGCTCACTACCGTTGGCCAATCAATTTAGCACGATGTTAGCCGTACCGCATAGAAATGCTGTACGATTGCACAACGGTAGCAAGTACCGAATGCTTAACTGACATACAGACATAACAAAATGAAATGATTAGACAGCGCGGGACCGCCCCCACCCTAGCAAAACTCCAGGACCTTTGAGCATACCTTTGAACGAATTGTCGAGGTGGGAGGTGTTCGTGGAGACTGCTCAGCCGCTTGACGCTGCATCGGTGACTGGATCTGGTCGAGCGAAGCATCCGGGGTGTTGGTGCCTGGAGAGGCTGATACGTCCCGTTGGATGGATGTCATCAGTCTCGTGAGAAAGGCCTGCGAGAAAAACAAAACCGATAAGCAAACTCTTACTTCAAGGGGTCAAGAAAGACACATCAGGAATGCAGTTGATTCCAAGCCAGACCGATGAAGTCGGTGACAGACCTCAGGCTGTCAATCACAACGGATTAGACAGACAGTCTTCTGAGCTGAGGTCAACATGTTAAGAATTCTCAGTAGCCACTCAGCACCAGGGATGTGCATCAAAACTTTGTTCAGGATTGGAGCGGCTCTCTGCCAAACCTAACTGTGTGATGTCAATCTGGAAATGGTCGACAGCTTTGTTTACATTGGCAGTTGTATCTCTGCTGGCGGTTTTGCCGAGGACGAGATCTCACGTGTTCGTAAAGCGGGTGTAGCGTTTGCTAACCTTCGCCATTTGTGGCGTCGACGGGACGTTTCAACGGGTGTACAACACAGTGGTGCGTGCTACACTACTTTATGACTGCGAAAACTGGTCTATCCGAGCGGAAGATGTCCGTCGGCTTTCTGTTTTTGACACCCGTTGCCTGTGTAGGATTGTTGCATTCGGTGGCAGCATCCGGTTACAAATATAGATGTCTGCAAGCGGATGTTGATACCAGGTGGCCACGGACTGAGAGAAATGCTGATGCTTGATCGTTTGCGATGGTTGGGGCTTGTTTTAAGAATGCTTATATATATATATATATATATATAAACAGCAATGTTCTATCCCACGTATCAGTATCAGTATCCACATGGCGATAGTCCGACCAGTTCAAACGAGTGGCCCATATTCTTTCGAGGTGTGCTTGAAAACACCCCCCACTACCAGGGGGTTATTCGTAAGTTCAGCAGGCGTGTGTAACTCGTGAATGTAAGATGGTAAGTTTAGGGTTGATCCAGCGGAGATTTCACCACTACAATGTACGTCTCTGGTTTTGAACGCAATAAAACGGAACACAGTTCTCAACGTAACAC
Organism: Atriophallophorus winterbourni; assembly: GCA_013407085.1. Taxonomy (NCBI): domain Eukaryota; kingdom Metazoa; phylum Platyhelminthes; class Trematoda; order Plagiorchiida; family Microphallidae; genus Atriophallophorus; species Atriophallophorus winterbourni. The sequence goes on from JACCGJ010020023.1 coordinate 22,093, forward strand.
TGGCATACAGATCCCAAACAATCAGACGATAGACTTGTCCCAAAGCAGAACACGAGCGCGGCGTGAATCGTATATTCAAATTGTGTACATATTTTACATGTTTCATTATAACAAAACAAATGACAAAATATGTAGGATTAATGTAATAAAATATACCATGATGAAAACACCATAATACTCCCTCCCTAGAGCGTTAGAAGAGAGTGAAACGCTCGAAACAAAAAGTTAATCCGCATAGTCTGCAAGATTTGCGGGCCACCTGACGGTACGACCGGAACGAGTTCGGGGGGGTGAGTATATACATGGTTGGGTAGACTGTGTGGACTGTGATGAATGTTCACTTGGATTTGAGGGACTGGGTGGGGATGGAATAACTACAGTCTCAGCAGTGCTTTCAATCGTGGTGGGAACAACGTCATGTTCGGAAGAGACAACAGACTCAACATAGGCGACTTTGAGACGATCAATGCTGACGGTGTCGTGCTCACCATTCTTGTCGATGACAAAATACTTTGCATGTCTGCTGATTACTTTGAAAGGGCCAGTGTAGGGAGGTTGAAGAGGTCTACGAACCTGATCCGTTCTAACAAAAACAAAATCACATGTTCGCAAATCGGCAGGAAGATAAAAAGGACGGGTATTGGAACGGGTAGGAGTTACGCGTAATTGACGCATGAATGTTCGTAAACGATTGACGTAATGAGGAATGCTAACGTCAATTGGAACGTCAGGTGATGCGATCAACTCACCTGGGAGACGAAGTGTCATGCCATATAGTAACTCAGCCGCAGAACAACCAAGATCTTCTTTCACAGACGTACGGATACCGAGAAGAATTAATGGCAAATGCTCTGCCCAATACTCTGTATTTCCATGAGACATCAACGCAGCCTTCAACTGGCGATGAAATCTTTCCACCAGACCATTAGCACAGGGATGATATGCTGTAGTTCGAATGTGGTTCGTACCAAGAAGGTTATTTAACTCCCGAAACAGGGTCGAATGAAATTGGGATCCACGGTCAGTGGTTATGGTTGATGGAACACCAAAGTTGCTAATCCAGCTTTGCAGGAAAGTTTTCGCCACCGTTTCCGCACTAATGTCAGGAATAGGAACAGCTATGGGCCAACGGGTGAAACGATCAATACAAGTGAGAATGTATGTAAAACCATTGGATATAGCCATGGGACCTACCAGATCGATGTGGACATGTTGGAAACGTTCGCGCGGTAGAGGAAATAATCCAGGGGCGCTGATGGTATGACGCTGTACTTTGCTGCGTTGACACTGGATGCAAGATTTAGTCCATGATTGAATGTCTTTATGCATACTCGGCCAGATAAAACGCTCGCTGATAAGTTTGCGAGTAGCGCGGATACCGGTATGAGATAGACCGTGGATTTGATCAAAAACAATTCTTCTGAAGGAAGCGGGAACCAAAGGACGGGGTTGGGTAGTAGAAAAATCACACAATATATGCAAGTTTGAATTGGGCACAGGAATTTGTCGAACACGAGAAAATGATGATGTGTCGTACTGTTGGAGTTCCGGGTCGTTCTGTTGAGCAAGGGCTAGCTGCTGTAGATCCAAGGGGGAATGACGGACTGCAGAAATTTCCATACGGGAAAATGCATCAGCAACAGTATTGGACGGTCCAGACAAATATTTAATATCACTTGTGAATTGGGAAATAAAGTCCAAATGTCGGATCTCACGAGGTGAATATTTATCTGAAGCAGCAGCAAGGGCAAATGTTAAGGGCTTGTGATCGGTCCAAACAGTGAAATTGCGACCTTCTAGCAAATGGCGAAAATGACGTATTGCATAATAGATGGCCAACAATTCACGACCAAACGTACTATATCGTGTCTGAGCTGGTTGGAGACGTCGGGAAAAGAAAGCAAGTGGTTTGGTGATACCGTCGACTTCTTGTTGAAGGACTGCACCGACTGCTTCTTGAGAGGCGTCTGTGGCGAGTGATAACTCCGCATTGGAACACGTAGACATGTACGTCAGTGAAGTAGCTGCGTTCAAGGCAGATTTTAAACATTCGAACGACTTGATGGCGTTGTCATTCATCTTAAAATCGCGCTCCTTTCCGCGTAGTAGATCTGTCATTGGCTGTGATACAGCGGCACAATGTGGAATGAACCGCCTATAATAGTTCACAAGACCGAGAAAACGTCTCAACTGGCGAAGGGAAGTTGGACAGGGATACTCACTGATGGCAGATACTTTTTGTGGCACAGGTTTGATACCAGAGCTGTCGACAAAATGACCGAGGATTTCCAAGGAAGCAACTCCAAACAAACATTTGTCAGGATTGACAATAATGCCGTAATGTGACAAACGCTGAAAAACTGTACGCAGGTGTTCAACGTGTTCTGTAGGAGTGGAACTGGCGATAAGAACATCATCAATATACACATGAACAAAAGACAAACCTTGAAAAACCTGATCCATGAATCTCTGGAATGTTTGAGCAGCATTTCGTAGGCCAAATGGCATTTTTAGAAATTCAAACAAACCGAATGGAGTAGTGATTGCGGTCTTTGGGATGTCTTCTTCAGCGACGGGTATCTGATGATAGGCACGAACTAAATCCAACTTGGAGAAAACGGATTTGCCGTTAAGGGATAGGGCAAAATCGTGTATGTGGGGGATAGGATAACGATCAGGGACAGTCACTCGATTTAGGGCACGATAATCACCACATGGACGCCAGGCGTCTGCTTTGTTCTTTTCAACCATGTGCAGAGGGGTAGCCCAGGGAGAATGAGAGGGTCGAATGATACCAAGCTCCAACATGTGCTCGAATTCCAATTTGGCAACTTCAAGCTTTTTGGGAGCCAATCTGCGAGGTTTGTTAAAAATGGGCGGACCGCGGGTCAAAATATGGTGTTTGACATCGTGTTTGACAGGAGTAGTAGAGGATGAAGGTTTAAAAATATCAGAAAATTCTGTCACGAGGGAACTGTATGTAGAGGATGTGTCTGGGATAAGCACACGAATTGTTTGTATGGGTGAATTACAGAAAACTCCCAATGTATTAAGCTTTGTTAAATTGTCAGTGAGCTTACGATTAGCCAAATCAACAGAAAGATTAAAATTAGAAAGGAAGTCTGCACCCAAAATCGGTACTTTTACATCCGCCACAATGAAAATCCACCGAAAGTTACGTCTGAGACCTAATTCGACAGAAAGTGATCTTTGACCGAAAGTGGGAATTTTCGTTCCGTTTGCCGCCTGTAACGTCAACGAAGACGGGTTCTTGCGTTCCATACTGGATGGTGGGATGACGCTAATTTCGGCACCCGTGTCGATGAGGAATCGCATTTTAGTGGCCCTGTCGGTAACGTAGAAGAGACGGCTTTGAAGGGTGCCAGAGAGAGCTGCCGTGTCTACTGTCTGGCTTCGCGATCCGTTAGAACGACTAGTGGATCGTTTCGTGGGCTGACGAGGATGATGATTTCGTGAGTTACTTCGGGATCGTGCGATGTTTTGTACTTGCAGTGTCAAGTTATGGAACATCAACTTCAACTCTTCAAAATCGCTCAGAGTCTGTGTACTGGGATTTTTGTCACTCGTGTGCCTGACGTGAGACAAGGTAACGCTGTGCGAGATATCGTGAAGTTCGTCTGCAATGCGTGCCAAGTGTTGGAGACTGGTGTGCTTGTCCATAATGGCTAAGACTTTGCGGACGTCGGCTGTAAGACTCTGCTGCCATAATTCACGAATGATCTTGTCATCAACAGGCTTGTCTGCTTGTAATTGAAGCATGTGTCGCAGGTGTTGTGAGGGAGTGTGATCACCCATTTCTAAGCCGGACAAAAGTTTCCGTAGGTTTTGCTCGTCAGTAGATGAAATACGTGAGATAATGGCGTGTTTAAGTGCATCGTACGGATTATCGGCAGGGCGGTTGTAAATTAAATCTGCAACCTCCTTTGCGACTGACGATGGCAACATACCAACTACACGATTATACTGGGATCGTTGAGTTTTTACGTGGTAAGACTCGAAAAGTGCTTCGATCTGTGCGAACCGAAGGCGAGGGTCGTTCATACCAAAAGAGGGAAAAATAAGGTGCGACATAGTGTCGGTAGAAATGTCCTCAGATGGGGTATTAGAAAATGCTGATTTGGAATCCATTTAGTAAATGAAAAATAGATATTACAGCAAAATCAAAATAACTGGGAGTGTATGGTACGAACGAAAATTTCAAAAAGAAAAATGTTCGGGGCTCACCAATTTGTAGCGGTTGATCCAGCGGAGATTTCACCACTAACAAAGTACGTCTCTGGTTATTGAACGCAATAAACCGGAACACAGTTCTCAACGTAACACGGCATACAGATCCCAAACAATCAGACGATAGACTTGTCCCAAAACAGAACACGAGCGCGGCGTGAATCGTATATTCAAATTGTGTACATATTTTACCTGGTTCATTATAACAAAACAAATGACAAAATATGTAGGATTAATGTAATAAAATATATC
>JACCGJ010020027.1:0-77245 GCA_013407085.1 Atriophallophorus winterbourni
AGTTCAGTTTGCACAGGACAGTATGTGGCTAACGAGCCAATCGAGCGTCCAGAATTTCTTTCGGTGGAAAGCTGCAGAGAAGCAACCACCACTGCCAAAGCGTTTTTTCTTATTGTGATTTGGATATCCTCGACGATCGCGCCGCCAAGGGATAAGCCAATCGAGCGTCCAGAATTTCCGTCTGTGGAAAGCTTCAAAGGAGTGCCCACCACTGCCAAAGTTGGTTCAATTTCCTCTGGTATTCTCGTCGTATGCGAAGGTACGTCCGATGTTTTCCAAGCCGTCCTCTGGTCCCAGAATTTGTAGCTGCGACTGAGAAAAACGGAAAGGGTTTCTCTTCACCAAGCCGGTGAGAGGTTAGCTATGGAAAATTGGTGCGTACATTTAAAACATGACATTTAAAACGAGGCATTATATAACAGGATTTTTTTGTTTTTTTTTAAAAATTGTGGTCAAGACCATATAATTTCGAAATGAACAAAAAATGGACAATCCTGACGACAGACAACCTGCATATTCACGGGAAAAAGTCTGGGAAAAGCCCAAGCCACAAGGCATCTAAACCCCTTTTGAATGCACCTATTGATGTGCAAGCTATTAGTTCCTCAGGCAGCTTGTTCCAGAAGCTTACCACTCTTTCACTGAAAAAGTGTTGCCTAAGATTCAGACGGCTGTGGTTTTTCGCGAGCTTCAATGTATGTCCTCTAGTTGAGGGGTTGATCGCTCGAGAGAACAGGATTTGACAGCCCTCGTCGCCTAAGCCTTTCAGGATTTTGAAAGTTTCTATGAGGTCACCCCGTAGACGCCGACGCCGAAGGGAGAAGAGACCTAAAGAAATTAGACGTTCTTCGTAGGGTTTCCCAAACATACCTTCAACCATTTTGGTAGCCAGTCGTTGGACTCTTTCTAATAGTAATATGTCCTTTTGAAAGAAGGGGCTCCAGGCTTGCACGCAGTATTCTAAATGCGGCCTGACAATCGCCGTATATAAAGGGATAAACACTTCCGGCGTTCTACATGTCAGAACGGATTTAAGCCTAAAGAGTTCTCCTCTAGCTCGTTGTGCAGCGGTGGCACACTGCGCAGCCCATTTGAAGTCCGCTGTTACGACTATACCCAAATCCTTAATCCTCTGAATAGATTGAAAGTCGATCCTACCGTTATTCGCAGTTACTGTAATTCTGTCGACTGCTGCAGACAACAGATGACATTTACTATAGTTCAGAGGAAGATCCCAATCCTGCGACCATTTAATGACCTTTTCAATATCTCTCAACAAATCACCGTGATCACTGGATCCGGTGAATTTGACATCATCGGCAAACATGTAGCAGGGACATGACAACTGCGATGCGAGATCATCGATGAAGATCAGAAAAAGTATTGGGCCTAATACTGAACCTTGTGGGACCCCACTGGTAACTGTTGCGAATTCAGAGGTAGTATCGCCTACACGGACCTGGAAGGATCTATCACGAAGAAAACTGGTTATCCAGTCGTGAAGCTTACCAGATATGCCTTTGGCCGAGAGCTTCATCCCTAGGAACCTGTGACTAACCGAGTCGAACGCCTTACTAAAGTCTAAGTAAAAGACCTCTACCCGTCCGCCTTCATCCAGTGTCTTAGAAACTCGATCTAAAAAGCATAAAAGATTTGAGAGACACGACCTTCCTTTAAGAAAGCCATGTTGAACCGTGCTTAATGATGAATTGTGCACGAGGTGGCTGCACAATCGATCCCTGATTAGTCTCTCCAAGGTTTTACATAAAACACTAGTCAAGCTTACCGGTCGGAAATTCTTAACTATGTTTGCGCAACCTCCCTTTGGAATGGGTACGACAATGGCTTTCTTCCAGTCATCTGGTAGGATGCCTTTGCAGAACGATTCGTTATATAACTCACATAGAGGCCCTGCTAGTACCGTAGATATTTCCTTTACAATTTTAGGATGCACATCGTCAGGTCCGGCGGATTTATTTCCGTCTAGATTCTTTAGGACACGTGCGACATCATCCGTGCAAAAAACTACTTCGCTTAGTGAGGCACCCATTTCCGTATTAAGAGTTGGGACTGAGTGAATCGCATCCCCGCCATCCATTCTATGTACGCTACGAAAATAATCCAGCAAAGCTGCTGCCTTTTCGGGGTCAGAATTGGCTTTCTGGCCATTGTCTAATATTAGGGTACCTATGTGCTCCCTTGTCTTACCCTTAGACTGAACATAACTATAATACTTCTTAGGGTACTTTTTAGCAGACTTCGCCAGGTAAGTTTCGTAGCATCGCTTAAGCTTCCGTTGTAGCTTTACTGTGTTGTTCCTCGAAGCCTTATAGCACGACCAATTTCTATAGGTTGGCAAGGCTGTGTATCTCCGCCAGTGTCTGTCGCGCCTAATAATGTTGCGTCGCACCGCAGGAGTCCACCAAGGTGGCTTGTTCTTTAGCCGTATAGGTCGGAAAGGACAGTAAAGGTCTTGAAGACTTAAAATATTGCGCTTAATAACCGACCATTTACTTTCGATGTCATTGGTTTCAGAGAACCAGTCACATCGTAAAGCGGAAAGCCGCACAGCATTCCAGTCAACTCGATTTAGATTACGCCTGTATTTGACTGGTGGCTTATGAAAACAGAGAATTGCCTGGAATATTATGGTGACATGGTCACTTTTCCCTAAAGGTGAGTCGTAAGAGAGGTTTTGGACATCTTTAGGACCTTTAGACAAAAGTAGGTCCAGTGTAGATGGTGAATGTCCATCTCTGTACCTAGTTTTCTCACTTACGTGCTGATGAAGCGCACTGGAGTGCATCCAATCGAGATATACCTGGGAAATTCTATCACAGGTTGTCTGAGTGTCCCAGTCAATACCCGGTAAGTTGAAGTCACCTATTAAATAGACTCGTGGGGCAGTTTTGAGCAACCTGGTGAGAAGTTCCCTAAGTTCCTGGTCCTCCTCCTCAGAAGCGCCGGGTGCCCTGTATAAGCAGCCTAACGCAAAAGAAAGCTTACCGTCTGTGACGATTGTCGAGACCAGCTGGATGCCGAAGGTGGCCATTTTGATGCCAGAGTCTTGGTATTTAATACCATGTTGTAGTAGTATTATAGCTCCTCCTCCGCGTCTACCATCTGGTCTATCCGATCTGATGGCTGTATATGTCGAAAGAAGATCAACTGGAATAATGTCTGCATCTTGAAGCCAGGTCTCTGATATACCTAGGATCCTAGATTTACTATTGGAGGCTTTCTGCATTAATTCCAGCCATTTACTACGCACGCTGCAAGCATTTGTGTATAGTATGCTCACAGCATTTCGATGTACCCCGCCTAATTTCGGACAACCCTCGGGCGCAAAACCCGAGGTATTACCAAGTTTTTTGGAATGTCCAAATTAGTGCTGTGTGGAGAATCTACGTCGCTGGAAGGTTGTGGCGTAGAGGTTCTTAATGCAGGAGCGTTGAGCGCATACGAAGCGAGGCTTTCGTTTGCTGCATCACAACTTAGCCACGATTCGTCCCCTATATTTTCTACCACCACTTGAGCGTTCTTGATTGAAATATCCGCTGTTGCGGAGTTATTCAATCGGCGCTTATCAGGGTTGCTCTTCGGTTTTGCTACTTTGCTACCCGAACGCTGGAACGCAAAATAATTTGCTGAAACTGGGCGGCTATCTGGCACCAATCTATACAAACCATTTGTATTGGTATGTATTTGGTCGCCTTTAGAGAGAAACAGGTCTCTGTCTCTCTGATTTCTGAATTCCACCAAGATTGGCCTTGCTTGGTTTCCTTTCTTATACAGACCGATTCTGTGTACCCGAACTATCTGTAGATTGGGCTTAAGGTCTGCCAGACGCAGTAAATTTTGTACGCACTTGCGATCTAAACTGCGTCGTGCTTTAGCCTCCTGTATAAAAGGCTCTTGTTCGTTATGGATCAGAATGTTTCTGGTCCTGGTTTTCAGACTTTTCTCGGGAAAAGTGCCTTTTTTCTGCAACGCTCGCAATTCGCTTCGGATTGAAGCCAATTGCGAGTTAATCGTCGCTAAATTATCGAGACGCGGCTCGGTTTTTTTACTTGTTGGGGAGCGCGGTAACTTTCGAGCTGGCTGGTTCTTTTTCTTACGCTGACTAACAACATTGTTGTTAGTTTTACCCTGACTTTTCCCCGCAGATTTTCGAACATTTGCCGGCGTATGCAAGATTGGTTTGTGCGATGCTGCAACTTGCGCGTAAGATCTTTGTGTTGGTTCCTGCAATGTTGCGAGTAATTGGGAAACTTGCTTACGATAAGCCTCCCGTGCAACTTCTTTACATTCCATGCAGACAAATTCGAACCATGTATGGGCTGCATATATGGTGTACTGGTCTTTTGGTATGCCAGAGCACCTTTGGTGCGCCCAGCGTCTGCATGTGCAACACTCAATACCTTTCGCTACATGCTTACCACAACCAGCCTTTAAGCATGGAAAAGTATTTTGAGCCATAATGGAGATATATGAAGTAAATATTTATATCTTAGAAATGCAGGTAATATAGATCGCACTTTCACAGAATCGGCAAAATATGGTAATATTTAATCAGAGCGTGAGAAATACAACCAAATTGAACGTACCGCCAGTTTCAAAGACCAGGTAAATACAATATCAGTTCAGTTCAGTTCAGTTCAGTTTGCACAGGACAGTATGTGGCTAACAAGCCAATCGAGCGTCCAGAATTTCTTTCGGTGGAAAGCTGCAGAGAAGCAACCACCACTGCCAAAGCGTTTATTCTTATGGTGGTTTGGATATCCTCGACGATCGCGATGCCAAGGGATTATCCGGGTTGTATTTGGGAAGCACCACGTAATGAATGATGCTGGAAAGATAAGAATACATTTCTCCTCACCAGTACGGTGAGAGGTCAGCTGAAGAAGAGTTGTGTATTAAACAAACAGAACTTTAGCATTTACTTACTTACCGATAAAAATGGTAAACAACCTAATCTTGCATAAAAATTAGGGGGAGAATTCAGGAAAAAGCTTACCCCAGATGCGGTCCAAACCCTGCTTAAAACTTGCGACAGAACTGCAGGATATAAGTTCTTCTGGAAGCCGGTTCCAGAAATTTACCACCCTGAGGCTGAAAAAGTTTTTCCTGGAGTCTAGTCTACATCGCTCCTTAGCAAGTTTGAGTGAATGGCCCCGGGTGCCCAGCTCAGGACTTAAGGCAAAGAAGTCGGTCATGCTAACGCCACTTAACCCCTTCAAGATCTTAAAGGTTTCAATTAAGTCACCTCTCAAACGACGGCGCGTAAGTGAAAAAAGATCTAGGGAATTTTGGCGTGCAGCGTAAGGTTTCCGTCCAACATAGATCAAAAACTAAGGTAGACACGCTGTTCAAAATACTTTTATTGCACTCCTTGGAAATTTTGACATACACATGCTTATTTTAATCTTTTTATCTCAAGTTTTATTACAAAAATTTGTGAAAGCAAAATGCACACCGCGACTGAAATTCAACATTTGAAAAAAATGAGTTTGATGTTTGACGCCTAAGCTGTGGGCGAAGGAAAACGCGTTTCCGCATGAAAAATGCTGTCCTTTTCCGCGCCAATTGTACCTTTGTTAATGAAATTTTCCACGTGGGAAATAGGTTACTTTCACAACAACATGGATTCACCAAAAATCGCTCATGCGTAAGCAATCTGCTCCTGGCGCGAGAAAGTTGGTGTGCTTTGACTGATTCTGGTCAAGAGGTCGATGTCATTTTTATCGACTTTAGTAAGGCGTTTGACCGCGTGCCCGACCGCCGATTGCTCGTCAAGCTGGAGGGTTTGGGTATTCAGGGTTGTCTACTTAATTGGATCGAGGCATTCATCTCAGGGCGGTGACGGTCAAAAAAGACTTCGGGATTCTGGTTATGGATTCCTTGAAGTCGAAGGCTGACACTTGTCGGAGAATAGGCAGCGCTACCAGGATGCTCTGGGCGATTCGGCGTTCCTTTGCGTCCATTACCCCGCAAATGTTCCAGACACTTTTCTCTGTGTACATTCGTCCTCTGTTGGAATATGGGCTACCTGTTGCATTTCCTCAGTCCAAAGGCGAATGCGACTCCTTGGAGAGGGTACAAAGGAGGGGCACTAAGATGGTTTGTGGAATGCGCCAACTCGCGTACGAGGATAGGAGGAGCTTGCTGAAACTCTACCCCCTAGAGCTTCGAAGGGAAAGATATGACCTGCTCCTGACACGCCGTATTCTTCTCGGTCAATATGGAGACGAGTTCCTCCAGTACTTCCGATTAGTAGGTGAGTCGAGGACTCGTGGACATGACTTTAAGTTGCAGAAGCCTAGAAGGCTGAAGCTGAGTAATGCGAGCACGCTATCCACGCGGGTGGTGAACACTTGGAACTCTCTACCGAAAGGGCTCCTGTCTCTACCATCTGAACAGCTATTCAAAAGCGCGTTGGATCAGCATTTGTTGAGACGGATGGACTTGATCCCCGGAGTGATATAGTGGTGTTCCTCTACTCTCAGGGTTTGCCTTGTCAGCAGAAGTCACCCATATCTATTACTGTGATGAAGCTCAAACGGGATTTTATCCCTTCTGCTTTCGATTCAGAAGAAAAAGAAGAAGAAGGCCGTTTCTTGACTTTTCAATCGGTATAAAACATGACGTAACCATGCCTTGAAAGTCGGCGTTTTACAAGCCATCTGGCGACTTTGGAAAAAATATTTCAAACAAGTACTTCAAAAACTCTTTTATTTTCATAGAAATAAGTATTTTTAGACAAAAAATTTATGGTAGCGGTAATGATGCGGCTCAAAAGGCCAGGAGGGAACTCTTTCAACTACGTTCAGCCCTCACTTGCAGAAAACCTAAGGTGCTATTGTCCCTCTACAAGGCAATAGTAAGGCCACATTTTGAATACTGTATCCAGGCTTGGAAGCCGTATTACCAGAAAGATATCGTGCTGCTAGAAATGGTCCGAGAAAAAATCATGCGACTTCGACTCAACTCCTCACCGGGTATCGATTGCATAACGCCAAAAGCATTGCGTGCAGTTGCTGATCACCTTAGCGAACCGCTTGTGGTGTATTTTCAACGACTCATGGATTATTCTGAACTCCCTGCTGGTTGGAAGGAAGGTATCATGACTCCAATCTTCAAGGGTGGAAATCGCAGTGATCCCGCCAATTACCATCCAGTCCTCTCAGTGCTGTCCAAGGTGATGGAGGCAATAGTTGCCGACGAAATCATGGCTTGTGCGGACGGCTTCAATATTATAGCTGCAGAACAACATGGATTTCGTAGAGGACACTCATGTACCTCTAACTTACTTTTGGCTCGGGATTACTGGACCAAATCTGCTGATGAAGGTAAAGGAGTAGATGTTATTTACTTAGATTTCTCTAAAACCTTCGACCGCGTTGACCATGTAATACTGCTGAAGAAGCTGCAGTCATTCGGTTTACCACCTGTATTACTTTCCTGGGTAGCTGCATTCCTGCGTTCAAGAACTCTTTGCGTGCGTGTTAAACAGACCCTTTCAGAGCCGATCCCAATTCAGTGTGGAGTACCTCAGAGTTCTGTTCTTGGCCCGCGTCTATTTTTGTTGTTTATCAATGACATTGGTGGATACGTGAAATCACCGTTTCTCCTATTTGCGGATGATATCAAGATCTGGCGCTCCATCAGTTCGTCTGAGGATACGTCATAACTGCAATCCGATCTAGACTCATTGCATGAATGGTCAACGATCAATCGCTTACCATTCAACATTGAAAAATGTTACGCATTACGTGTTCGCTTACCTGGCGACCCTTGGTATATTCTAGGTGGCAAGATCCTCACTGTCACAACGCAAGAAAAGGATCTCGGAGTGATCGTGCAACATGACTTGGGCTGTTCTGCGCAGTGTAAAAGTGCTTCAACCGTAGCTAATAGAAACGTTGGGCTCTTGAAGCGGGCATTCGGACCATCGATTCACGTCTCTTCCCGCTTCTTCTTCGGGCGTACGTCAGGCCACACTTAGAATATGCTATTTCTGTCTGGAAACCATGGTTGAAGCGTGACCAGCACGCGTTGGAACAACCACAGAGACGTTTTACCAAGCTTGTCAAGGGGCTTGGCCTCGCTAGCTACCAAGAACGTCTAACAACACTGAGATTGTTTCCAACGGATTACCGTCAACTCCGAGGCGATCTGATTCTTACGTATCGGATATTGACGGATGAAAATCACCCATGTAGGCGAATGCTAGAATTGGCACTGCCCTCTGGAAATCGTGGTCATCCTCTCAAGCTAGCGCATCGGCACAGTAGACTGGACTGCCGGAGACAATTCTTCGCCATTCGGATTACTCGTGCTTGGAATGCCCTGCCCCATCTCCCACTATTTTTAAAGAATGCATTGACATTCATTTCTATAACGCATTGCACAATTTTTAATCATACTTTTTGTTATTATGATCTCTGTGATACTGCACCATTTTTTCTCTCCACAGCGTTTACTTGCCACTCAATATGAATTACTTTTCTCCTCTCTGGACTGTGGACATTTTTCCCGACCCAATGTGTTAACTATCCTGTGGTTATTCTATTAAGCTTGTAGCTTTTATTTCCACAATACACTATTGACTATTAGCATACACCAATTCTGAAAATCTTTAATTACCACTAGGACATTTATCGCCTAGGGGGAGGCAACTTAGGGGGGATCTTATAGATACCTTTAGGGTTGTCAAAGGATTAAATTGTTTCGAATTCGATGACTTCTTTCTGTTCTCTCCTTTGGTTGGTACACGTAGGAACAGTCTTAAGCTAAGTAAACAGCACACCAGACTCGAATCCAGAACGCACTTCTTTAGCATCCGTATAATGAACGCGTGGAACTCACTTCACGCAGAACTAATCTCGGCAACTTCAGTAATTGCGTTCAAACATGGGCTGGACGAACTGTGGCGGGTGCTCTTTCCGGAGCATTACCCTTAAAACCAAATCCCTCCATATGTATGTCAAAAACCACAAAAATATTTGGAAAATCATTTTGAAACACAAAAAGCGTTTCTTTTTCATTTTTCGTATTTGTTGAAATGAACTACTGTCCATCGTCTTTTCATTCGATTGGACGTGCAACATGCATTACCTCTCTCACCTTTCGGTAATGAGACCTCTCCCATCTTCCATTTACAGTTAGACACGCCTGTGTTACTTACGAATCAATCCTGGTAGTGGCGGGTGTTTTCAAGCACACGTCCGAAATACTCTGGGCACTCATTTCGACTTGGTCGACTATCGCCCGGTGATTCTGATACTGATACTGAAAATAGACATCAAAGTATCATTTTCCGAAAAAACTCAAAACAGTTTTTGGAGAAAAACCATGCTCTTAGCCATCTTAATACCTGGGCAATGTCGTACAACCTCCCTTTAAACCCACGAAAATACCGATCTTTCCGCATTCGTCACCCTGGCGAAACTAGTTACAAGCTACGGTATACAGAACTTTCGGCTAGTATGCTAGAAGAACTCGGCATATTGGTTCAAAATGATTTTGGGTGCTCAACCCAATGTGCAGTACTTTGTGCTGTGCAACTAACACCGTGCAAAATTGATTGGCCACAGATAGTGAGTTGCGTGCTGAAACAAGCTCTAGTCTCACTACCATTTGCTGTTCTATTTTCTTTCTCATATCTGTCTAGGACTGGGCAGCCTGACAGTATCTTAGGCCACGTGCAATCTGACTGTGCGGCACTTTGCCTGGATCAGGCTTGTGCTTTCATACCAACCCAATGTTCCAACGCATCCTGGGTCGCCAATCGCAACGTAGGCCTCCTCAAACGGGGCTTCGTGTCTTTTGATGCATTCATCAGACTCCGCATAAAATATACGGTATACGTTTGATCCCCATGGCTCAGCGAATATTCACAAAGCTCGTCAAAGTACTGTCTAATTAACTATGAAGACCCCCTCCATGAACTTAACGTGTTCCCGATTAGTTACCGTCGCATCCGCAAAGATCTGATACTGGCTTTCCAGATCCTCATGGAGAACAAACACCCGTGCCATGGACTGCTTTTGATGGCACCCTTTTAGGTAACCCGAAGACATTTCTTCAAGCATGCTCATCAGTCCAGTCGGTTAAACTGCCGTAAATTTTTCACTGTCCGTACTCTGCGTGTTTGGAATGATTTACCATCTTTTGTCGAAACTACAAAAACAAGTTGCTTTTTCTCATTTGCGTTTGCATATTTCACTTGTGCGCTTCATGTTTTTCATATGCTTGCTTATCTGCTTTTCCTGCTTCATATTGCTTAACACTTTGTGTGGCTCCAGACTAGTGCCTTATGATGTTGATGATGCCTGGGCAACCTGACAGTATCTTGTATTTATGTATGAAAACACAAGCCTGATCCAGGCAGTGCCGCACAGTTACTGACTTCACTTGGGCTAAGATACGGTCAGAGTGCCCAAGCTTAGAAAGATCTGCGAAAGAAAGTAGAAATGGTAGTGAGACTCCAGTGTGTTTCAGTATGAGCTCACTACCGGTGCCCAATCAATGTAGCATACATACTGTCTATGGCTGCGGCACTTTGCGTGGATCAGGCTTATGCTTTCATACATACATTCATATACAGACGCACTCTGAGTTTGGTGATGCGGGTTTGAGTCAGAAGCTTTACCTATTACATCCCAAACAGAACATGAAAGCAAAGAAATATCTAAAGCATTGTCTATTTGGGATTCTGGTCGGTATATAATTGACATTTATGGATATTCAATATTTAAATTCAATATTAAAAGTAATAGATGAGATTTGGATTGATACCTATTTAGCATCAAATGGACAATCTATTATCTCTCAGAGACTCTTTTATGTTGATACATATTTTAATTGCCTGTTCCTTTTATTCTTTTAACTACCAGCTTTCCTCATCTACATGATGAAGATGGTGATCACTTATTTTCCACGTTTCAGTGACAGTATCATAATGCCTTCTGAAATTTCCGATGCTTGGAGTTTTTCTGCGATACTCAGACGCTCTGGTTATTTCAAATACACGCCAACGTCGAATTCAAATTCAATCTATTGCTCGCTACAAGAAAAGCGAGCACTTTTAGCAGGAGCTTCCCCGGCAGATTGCGACACATTACACGTCAATAGTTTGTGGGGACGAATCTCTGCCACATTGTCAGATGATGTAACATTCGGACGTTTGAAGGAGTTAAAAGTACTATTTCAACGATATATTAATGCTTGTATGGACTTAGTTGGCCGCGATACAACAGATGCAGGAGAAACCGCGTCTTTCGCCACTTTACTGTTGTTTGGTCACCTTGGTCCTAAGATTTTTGAGTTGTCTGATCGCGGTGTCTCCGGTGAAGATTTGTTTAGACATCACAACATGCAGAAGTTGAAGCCGGTTTTATTAAGTCAACTCGGTGGTGTCGGTGCTAGCAATGTAGAGGAATGCTGGAAATCCGTTTGCATTACTCTAAACGGTTTGGTTCAGTGCAAAGTCTTAGCACCATATAGGACCAATATACTGGAATTAATGCGCAAGTGCCGTGTTGCAACTGATCTTGAACAAGTGGATCATGTATTACCAGTCGGTCATTCGGAAAAGCTAGCTCTTTCTCGTCTCGGATCGAATAAACTATCGTTGGCGATTCAGCTCGATTGGGAAAACGAAAGGAACATCAAACAGTCATTGGACACGGCATCGGCTACAATTTTCTCTGCTTTATTCCCTCAATTTCTACAAGTGCAATCCAGTGATCAAACTCGCTTAGCCGATCGTTTGGAGACTTTCACTGCCGAGGATGCTATACGGTATATACTCCAATCATTATTCATCGTACTGATTCAACCTTGGTTTCGCTAAGTGTTCTCATCAATATGAGCAACATATCCATTTCATCTATCGATATTCAGCTGCCAGACATTGTAGACTGAACTAAACAGATGAATGAGGCAGAACATTAATGAGTTAGCAACCTTGTAGAAATGTAGCTCAGCCGCTCTAGGTAAATTTCGCACACCTCATTGGCACATGCAAACAATAGTCACGTCTCGAGAACGATTAGATTGCCATTATTTTGATAAAAACCAGATTACATTATGTCATTCACTGCACTATTCTTGCTTCGATATGTGAACAACTGCGGCAAATCTGCATTATTTATCATCATATCCCTTCAAAATTTATAGTCAAGGTACCATGCTGTTGTGACTTAACTTATCTGGTATAGGAGGCAGAACGCTCACCGTTTGACAATTACAAAATGAAGCTCACAATTAGAAAATTTTCACACTATTGTTACTTAAAGCTTTTCTGTCGAATATTAGGTTCACAACATTTTTTAACAGATCTGCCATTGCCGCACCATTATCCGAAGCACAATCCGCTCACACCAATACGCCAGATTTGGGACGTCATGATATTATCAAGCTGTTCGATCAACTCTCTCCTGCAGCGCTTAGCTTGTCTTTACCAATGGATCAATTGTTCGAACTCATTTTCGGTCTGTTGGCTACGGATCGTCCTGACGACCAGCTGCAAAATGAGGTGAGCCTATAAACAAAAAGCTCATTTGCATGCATTCCCATCACACACACTCCATGACCAGTTTCATGCTGTTTACACTCATCAGACAGGGATAATGGGATCAGTATCCGCATGCGCTTGACACAGTGGAAGAATGGTAAAGAAGTTGCGCTTGTATGCCACTGTTGGATAAGATATGAGCCCACACCTATGTATATAGGGTTTAAACCCATAACCATGAACATAAAGCTCATTTGTACGCATTTCCATCACACACACACACCCTATGACCGGTTTCGTGCTGTTTGCAATCATCAGGTAGGGATAGTAGGATCATAATCCGCATGCACTTGAAACAGCAGAAGAATGGTAGAAGAAGTATGTGAGCCTATCTTTATTTTTTCTCGCATTAAAAGGATTTTCGGGTTATATAAAATCATCTCTTGTCTGCTATTCCGTGGAATACCCTCATCATTAGCATTATCCACCTTGGCCGCAGGAGCATATAACTGCGGCACAGGAGCTGTCGTATAAATCATCAGTACGCTTTAAAAAGGAAAAACAGTTTTCGCACGTTAAATCTATATCCACACAAATTCAACGATGGTTGGCTCTTCTATGGCTCCATTTTCCGATTTCTGCTACTTTACAGTATGCCAAAATTTATCATACGGCTTATCCGTGACTTGCTGTTTACAGACGATCCAGCTATCATAGCTCACTCATAAGAGCAACCTCAGCCGTTAATATATCGCATGTAGACTTCGGGTCGACATTCAGCATGAACCGGACCAAAGTCCTCGACCAATGCACTGTATCGCCTTTCATCACTGTTAAAAATTGTCAGCTTGAACCAATACATCTTTTGACATATCTTGATTCAATTATTGCGGATAACCCTTCACTAGACACCCAGATTAAAAAGCGGCTTTGCGGATCAACTACAATTTTGTCCCGTTTGAACTCTCGGGTATAGGGCAACCGCAAGCTAACCACGAAGAATGCGTGTGCACTAAATGTTTTTCCTGTATGGCAACGAAACCTGATGCATCTACACAAAACGCGAATGCAAGCTGAATACTTTTCATTTACGAAGCATCCATCGAATCTCGAACATATCGTTGATGGTCAAAGTAACAAATGCAATATTACTCTATAAAGCTATTCTACAGAGCATAATAATCCCAATACCACTACCCCGTCTATGCTGCTTGGTCATTCATACAGAATTGAAAATAGTCGTATTCCAAATGATTTACTTATTTGTGAGTTGAAATCAGGAAGTCGACTTATGGGCAAGCCATACTCGCGGTACTAAGACGTTTGCGATGAAATGTGAAAGCTCTTGACCTTGACCTTACGAGTTGGATAGAACCTGCCGCTCACTTCGGAGGCACCGTTCAATTCGCCATCTCTAATATACGATAGCTTGCGAATTTCGCTGATCGCCCGATTAATGTCTGGCTGTGAGCGCTTCTTGGAAGATTGCTCCTCCGGAGTCGGACGAATTACCAATTTGAAACGCTGCGGTGAATGAAATCGCCAATCGCTTGAGATGTATATCCATGGTCAACATCGACCGAAGGAGACCAACAACAACCTTACATCTTGGTGGGCTACGCATTGATATTATACACTTTCACTTGTTAATATTTCTGACATCATGTTTGCTTTTATGGCATTCAAGGATGCAGTTTTGTTACTTTATCTTAATTCTACCGAAACATTTGATTGAGCTCATTTGGTCCGCATAACTAACCATCCATCCATCCATTTATCTATCTATCTTTTTGTCTGTCGGTATGAAATCACAAGCCTGGAACCAAGTAAAGTGACGCACATTTATAGACACTACGGTAATTTGGCTGCATGTCCGTCTATGTATCCAACCATTAATCTTCTATCTACCTATTCATCTATTGACTAATATGTATAGCGGTTCACTGAAATGTCTACACAGCCTTATCCAATTCTGCTTTACGGAAATGCCTTCCTTTTTTTCTGTAGTTAATCGATTTACTCGGTTGGCACTACCTCGGCGTGGTCACCAACTTGGTACAGAACCGTGCCGATTGGTTGGCATCCTATCGTACACGAAATGGTCAGGTGGTGATTATTCCTATGTGTGTAACTTCTTTGTCGCTTTCATCGAATCTGTCCGTTTCTTTGCTTCAGATCCCACGTTATTCGTTTCAAACGAAATTGAAGTGAAACCCACAGTTAACTTTGATGCGGTATGCCCAGTAATTACCCCTATTTCCTGCTTACTTGATGTCTTAGCTGCTTTCGATTGATGAAATTTTTTACCACAGATTATTCAAACCATTGCCTGCTATTTTTCTGAATTTATCTTCCGACCGATCTACCATCCTGGCTCCAACAAAATTTGTAGTTGCTTCGAGAATCACACAATGCTTTTCTAGCATTTTCAACCCCGAGGATTTTGTTTACCATATTTTATGGTGTAATAATGTCTTTATTTCGATGAGTTTCTAACGACAGCTGGTCTTCTCTGCTGTTTCACCACATGTCATATAAGAAAACATTTTTTTCTGTTGAGTCTTCATTACAATAAGGTTGTTATATAATGCTTTTTCTATCATTAAAACGATACCAATTGTACGTAATCATCCATAGAGCCTAGAGGAGCTATTTTATAACTCAGTGTCACCGACACATTTGATCCGCCACAACAGCCGTATTTTCGGCGAGCTGTGTGAATTAAATCAATTCATGAATCTGTTTGTTGTTGGAGTTGACTTGTCCCAATACAGCTTACGCAGACACAATGATGCTGCCAATCAGCAACCGTATTACTTGAGGGCACAGTATTCATGGTTTTCTTGGATTACTCGACATATCCCATTGGCTTTGAATTCACTTTAACGAAATATGTTTATATATGTTGTATGAAAGCGCAAGCCTAAGCTAGGCAACGTGCCGCACAATCGTAGACTTCACACGGGCTAAGATACTTTCAGGTTGCCCACGCCTCGACAGTTGTGAGAAAGAAAATGGAAATGATAGTAAGCCTCCAGCGTGGTTCAGCATGTAGCCCACTTTCGGTGTCCAATTAATTTAGCACGGTGTCAGCTGCATAGTACAGAAGTACTGTACAATTGCACATTCGTGCAAATGAAATATGTGTAGTACAAGTTGTGTAACAAACACTTGAGGCCAATATAGTTCCGCGAGTTCATGTGGCTATTCATATTGGCACTGAGATCATTTACAATTTTCCTTACATGGAATTACTCCGATGAAGTTTTTCTCATTAAGAACTGGGTATGTTCCTAAACAAAACCCTTAATGATTATTCTTGATGCTGAATTTGACCCCGACAGAATCAATCGACATCCCGATCTGATCGATTGGCTCAGCTTATTTCTGATCCAG
Organism: Atriophallophorus winterbourni; assembly: GCA_013407085.1. Classification (NCBI taxonomy): domain Eukaryota; kingdom Metazoa; phylum Platyhelminthes; class Trematoda; order Plagiorchiida; family Microphallidae; genus Atriophallophorus; species Atriophallophorus winterbourni. The sequence goes on from JACCGJ010020027.1 coordinate 15,917, forward strand.
CTAAAATGGCAGCATTCCGTTCTGCGAAGCTCATCGAGAATGAACGCGAAACAACTCGTCGCCTGGCCAAGGCAATTTCCAACGGGCCTTCCCATTCAACAAGGGCGGCTGAGTTTAAGCGATCTCTTCCCCACGTGTACGACCGTTCGGCGCAAGTTCGTGAGCAGACACTTGGCTCAAAAGTAAGTCGCGCTGTCAACCTTTTATCTGCATTCAGCGATGTGTGGTGTTTTACTTGGTCACCATATCATAACAGATGCATTTACTATTTATCCTCCTAATTCCGTAGAATTAGCTGGTTAAAAATACTAACCCCACTTTCAGTTTTCCTGGAAGCCATCGTTTCATTATTGAAAAATTCATCTAACGAAACAGTGTTAACCTGTTGAAACTTGCCTCCAATCAAGTAGCGCTTGTATTCAACTGTTGGATAAGGCTGGTATGACCAACCTGTCCAATCACGTGTCCAAACACATGTTTAATGGGGTTAAACCCATAACGATGAACCAAAATATTCATTTGCATGCATTTCCATCACACACCCCACGACCGGTTTACTATTTGCACTCATCATGTAGGGACAGTAAGATCAGCGGATATGAGCAGCACATTACTTTGGTCATCCATAAGCGCCGTGAGTGTTTGACCAAAAATCACTTTGTGATTCTGTGTTTGAACGTCGTGGTGGCATTCACATATAGCTTTGTTTACCGTTTATTCACTGTTTCAAGGCTCACGGAACCTAATTTTACTGTCTTCATCTGATGACGACAGAGAACCAGATATTGTGTTTGAACACCGTAGTTCGTTGTAACAATGGCATTCAAGTATAATTTTGCCAAGCCAATTTAGTTTCCAAGCCCTTCATTTACCCGAGACGGGTCTGAGCTCATCCAGCCTTACGCTCATCATTCTTCGTCAGGTAAACGACGATTTTTGGACACATGATTGAACCGGTTGGTGGTACCAGCTTTATCCAACAGTGACATACAAGCGCTACTTGTTTACCATTCCTCCACTGTTTCAAGCACATGCGGTTCCTGATCTTACTGTCTCTACCTGATGAGTGGAAACAGCACGAAATCGGTCGTGGGGTGTGTAATGGAAATGCATGCAAATGAATATTTTGCCTCCAATCAATTTGCAGCTTTCGCCCGTATGTATTTTTTGGTATTGGTGATAGTGAACTGGGAAAATTATTTGATTTTTTCAAAGAAATATGAAATTACCTGTTTTATGTGTTACTTCAGTTTGCGATGGCGTAGCATATTATCTTACACACTGTGCATTATCGCTTGGGTTTCATAAATGGAATCCAGAAAAACAACACACTATTCTAAATGCAGTCATTTCATGACACAGTGCAAAATTCCTCCGAAACCGACATTTTCTCACTCATCTCCCCACTTTCGATTCCTCACAGCCCCTATTACCGGTCGGTTCTGAGTGCTTGCAACTCCAAAATTGGGTCTACGTTCGTTTCCCAGCCCCTTCCAAGCCACCAGCAGAAATCGTTGACGTACCACGTGTTAAAATTTCCATGCTCGACGATGTAAGTTGCATTATTTTATTTCTATACACAGTTTTCTTTATCAGACGAATAGGAACACGCGGCCGGTGTTTATCTCTGGTCTCAGTAGTACACATTTGTAAGTTTAATGTGATTTCATCTGATGCATCGAAGAGTAATCGGTCGCAGCTTTCGACTAGTGTCTCTTCATATTTAAATTCTAGTTATGGTAGTGTCTCTGTGGCACAACAAATAAGATCTGCTTTCAATCGAACATGCCATGTTATAATCCTGCTGCAGTTCTGAACCCAGTTCCCCAACGTACCCTGGTGCAAAATATTTGCCAACGATAGTTTGAAAAACAATTGCGATGTGTAACATGTTACCTATACGGATTCGTTCTACAGTATTCTGTAGTACGCAGTGGTCCGATGGCCTTTGGTGGCCTAATGAGGAAATTATTGTTCTCAAATTTCAACTGCGGTTGAGTTCGAACCACTTTCCCTTTGAAATGCAATAGTACTGTCAACTACCCGTTTCGGCTCAGCAGCTGTTGTGGGTTCAGTAATAGAAGAGAAGATTCGTGGCTCAGGTGTGGATGGCGTTCAAATAGCATTCACCAAGCTTTCGTAATTGTGTGGCGTTTCTCTATCAGGCTGATGATATTCTCAGTAAGTATTTGGAAGTGACTTTTAATTTGGGTTCTTGGGTTTTTATAGAGCCCGATTTCCTACTTTGTCTCTCCTGGGAGTCAATTGGAGCTGCTGTTTAATTGATGCCGTTGTTCAGTACCACGCTTTAAGGTATTCTCGCATGCGCCGAGTGTTGCTTTTGGCTACTATCTTCTTATCGCCAAAGGTTGTCATATCCGGGGGTGGCAGTGGGGATAAGCTCCCACTGTTTATAAAATGCTCCCATATGGCATGCATCTCAAATAGCCTCTGACAACCAAGTCCAGCTTCTTGCCTGCACGAGTGCCTCCCCGAGCCCGGCGGAACTGCTTCTACCGACAGGAGAAGGGGTGAGGGCGAGTGACTAGCGCCTGAAAACCAGTTTACTTCGGGCAGATGGAACTCGTTAGCCTGGGAGGGCATTTCATCTAAGAGGAGGGAAACCCTGATTTTAAACCTCCGCTGCCTTGCGGGATACCCGATCGCGCAAACGGTTTCGGGAGAAAACCCTGAAGAAAAATCTGAAACAGAGTCTGGCAGACGGCTAGTTGGTGCATACCACCTATTTCTATCAACTCCCTGCTGCCTTGCAGGTCGCACTTGGTTGCGCAACGGCTAGAGAACTGACTCGAACAAACACCGAGTGGTGCTGGAGAAGCCGCTTTGTACCCAAATTCCTAAGAATCTTCATTGAAGCCGACTCATCCTCCAGGAGGATATAGTCGCACAAAAGTAAAAAGTAAAGTATTGCCCAGTAGAACTGACACGCACGTTGGTCGGTCAAATCGAATTATGCTCAGCTGATAATGCCATCTAGCCTGATGATAAAACGTCCGACAGCTCATCGAACACCATGGCCCGGGTTACCTGAAATCAAATCATCTCGTTCTAATGGTATGGTATAAAAGCACAAACCTGATCCAGACAAACTGCCGCGCATTCAGGACTGCACGTGTGCTGGGATACTGTCAGGTTGCCCAGGCCTCGACAGATATGGCAAAAGAAATAGTAGTTGTAATAGTACAATTTCGCTCGCTACTCCACATTTACCGCATTGATTTGCAATAGTGCAATACTTCCACACTTTGCAGTTAAAACTGGTAGTGAGATGCATGCGAAAGCACGATGGAGTCTCACAACTATTTCTGTTCTATATTCATGTCTCATATCTCTTTAGGCCTAGGCAACCTGACAATATCTTAGCCCACGTGTAGTGTCTGGCTGTGCGATACTCAACCTTGACCGGACTTATGATTGCATTCATACATACACAATTCTCGGCTATGAGAGTTCGACTAGATGACCCCGACACGTGTCAAAACATCATTCTGGCATACCAATTTCCTACCGTACACATTCGAGATTTTTGTAGTGTGTCAAGTTAGCTTACTTTCTTACTTGCAGATTGGCCAACGTGTATTCGAGGGTATTCGAGAACTCAATCTGATCCAATCCATTGTCTACCCGACTGCCTATCACTCTGCTGAGAATTTACTCGTTAGTGCCCCAACTGGAGCTGGAAAAACCAACGTCGCTCTGATGACCATAGTCCAACTGTTACGTTCTCATTTGACAGCCGATTCAGTGTTGGATTTGCGGTCATTTAAGGTCAGTTGATAGTTTTCTACCCACAGGCCCATCATCCTTGTGTTCACCTTTATCATTTTTTCTAGTTTCCTGTATTTTTGGTGTTCCGCTTGTTACAGATTTTAGTTTGAACTGATGCTATCCTGCTTTCTTCGCATTTCGCGTCTTGTGAACGTGAGACCTGGACGATCGACGGACAATTTGATCAATTTCACGGCGTTGATGTGTGCGCTTCGTACACAAACCGAACCAGTTAGATAAATGGATAAATTCTGTCATGCATCGCATCAGCACTTTTATGTAGATTACGCTGTCAGCCAATTTCTTTGATGGTCTATTCTAGTTCTTCCAAGCACAAGTGTCACAGCTGTATCCAAGCCTGTATGTCGTTTTTCAATAGAAGCAAATTTCATTATTTTTCGGCCGTATCGTCCATTAAAATGATCACCTTTCTGGTTGTCTACTATCACAATAATCTAATCCTGCCGCTTATTTTCAGATTGTGTATCTTGCTCCACTCAAGGCGCTTGCTGCCGAACTAACCAACACATTTTCCAAACGTCTTTCACCTCTTGGCGTTAAAGTTCGGGAATGCACCGGAGACATGCAGTTGAGTAAACAGGAAATCATGGAGACGCAGGTGCTTGTTTTTATAAAAAAATTCGCTTAACTCACCAACGAAGTGTTTCATTGCTTTGTGAACGTTTCGCCATTTCAGATGCTCATTTGCACCCCAGAGAAATGGGACGTGATTTCACGTAAAGGGACCGGTGATACCACTTTGGTTCGATGTCTCAAGTTGTTGATCATCGACGAAGTTCATTTGTTGCATGAGGACAGGGGTGCAGTGCTTGAAGTTTTGGTAGCTCGAATGCTTCGTCAGGTAAGTCAGTGTGATTTATTTATTGTGAATCTGACACGGCCTATTTGATTTGAGGTCCACAATCAGACTGTGACGACGATATTATGGTATGCCATCTGTGGCTATTAAGCACTTTCATCATCGTCATCATGAAGCACAGGTTTGGAGCTAGACAACGTGCAAAGTAGCATAAGTAGACAAGCAAACGCGCAAACAAAGAAAGCGAGTAAGCGAAATATGAAAAAGCAAATGCACAAAAGCACCTTGTTTTTGTAGTTTCACTGTATGCGATTTTGAGATTTTTTTATCTAATATAATATAATAATATCGGAGAAAAATTATGATACACATTGCGCCACTGAATTCGGTTTTCAGCCAAATCTCGTAAGGTTTCCAGCCAACCACTAGGATGATATTTTGTACCCAACCCAGGAAAACAAATTCACCCCACTGAGCCTAGCACTGCGGCGAGCTTCTTCATCCCAACGCGCCACGTCATGGTCTTGACATTCGGTCGTTCTTCACAGCTTCTACCAGGCTCTGCGAATAAGGCGCGGTGTGGTAAACCATCGTAAATGAGCAAACATCAGCATTTCTCTTCGTTTGTGAGCTCTTGGTCCTAACACCTGCTTGGAGAATGAATGAATGAACGCACAAGCCTGACCCAGGCAAAGTGCGTAACAGTCAGAGACCGCACGTGGGCTAAAATACTGTCAGGTTGCTCAGACCTAGACAGATATGAGAAATAAATAGAAATGGTAGTGAGACTCCAGCCTGATCCAGCGTGCAGCTCACCGCCGATGCCAATCAATTTAGCACGATGTTGGCCGCACAGCACAGAAGTACTGTACCCGCTTGGAGACCTCTATATTTGTAAATGGATGCTGCCAGCTAATGTAGGCAATCCTTCGCAGACAACAGTTGTCAAAAACAGAAAGCCCACTGACATCTCTGCTCGGATGGACCAGGTTTCGCAGCCAAACGAAGTGTAGCACCTTATTGTATGGTAGCAAAACCAGTTCTACTCACGCTGCATACGAGCGGAAGATGAATGCTTTCCGTTAACTCGAACTCAGAAAATTTTATGGTAGAAAAAGCATTAAGCTTAACAATAACCATAGGATGACAAGGTATATGGAATATATAAAATATATAAAAAAAGTCCTCAAAAATTAATAGGACAGTCACATACCGCATGGTTCGTCATAAACTCATCGAGTTTGGAAGCAAAAACCTCAACAGATTCTGATCGTGTGATTTCTTCAGGCAAATAGTTCCAAGTGAAACAAATTCTTACCGGATAAAAATTACGAGAGCATCTTAAATATTACATGGACGTGTGAAGTAACGAATTCGGAGGTTGTGTGGTCATATTACCGTGGTATTGTCGCCTAGAAGTGCAGTCTTGTCTAAAAAATAAAAACCGATCCTATTCCAAAAGCTCTATTCTATATATATATAGATATATATATATATATATATATATATATATATATCTATATATATATATAATATATATATATAATCTATATATAAAAATATATATATCTATCCATATAATTAAAATTGTGTTTGCATTAAGTTTCAGATCTTCCATCCGCACTGTATTATCGTGTTTTCATAATTTATCATTGTGTAACGAATGCTGAAGTGCTTTCTAATGCTGGTCTGCAGTGCATGCTCACCATACTAAGACAGCGCCGCCTACGCTGGCTAGGTCACGTATACAACATGGAACTGACCGTATTCCGAAAGATCTCCTCAATGTTTTGTTGAAATCACTAAGTTAACTTTAAGCAAACCGCACTTGCGGCACTAAGACGTGTGCGAAAGATATATGAGAGCTCTTGACATTGATCCTACGAGTTGGGGTGCGCTCACTTTGGAGGCATTGTGTAAAGCGTCATCCACAAGCTAGGTAAAACCAGATACTGATCTCGACTGCTGATCGTAGATCACTTCGTCAGCGTGCAAATGCCGCTGATTGGCCGAGTACTGCCTACCGCTGCGAGCTCTTCGGGAGATATTGTTTTTCCCAACTCGCACTGTTTAGTCTTTTGAAACGCTATGGAGCATGATACCATCATGCGCTTGTAATGTACATCAATGGTTGACATCGACCGAAGGAGACCAGCAACATCAACATTGTGTACCAGAGTGAAATAGGCGCGCTTACTGTCATTAATTGTAATGAAGGATACCATAAGTAGAATAAAGAACGATGTTATTTGATTTTCTCGTGTTTTATCATTGTCTCAGCACAATGTTCTAAACCTGATCTCACGAGCTAAAGCTAGATTAATATATTCACTGTGTTAGTCTCATGTTTGTGTTCTGGCACCATGTTACTGCTCAGTATAACCCTTTCGTTATATTTGTTTACCTTAGACGTGTCCTTCATATTTACTCTGACGATAAACTGTTTTCTTGGTCAAATGCCGCCAGCCTCGTATTCTGTTCTTTCAATCTCTTCGTTTTCCCCGTTCTCCCTTCTTGTTTTAGGTTGAAACCAGCCAATCCTTAATTCGAATCGTCGGGCTTTCGGCCACTCTGCCCAACTATGAGGACGTTGCTCATTTTCTCCGCGTGAATCCGTATCGCGGTTTGTTCTACTTCGACGATCGATTTCGTCCGGTTCCATTGTCTATGTCTTTCTTCGGTGTCAAAGGTCCCAATCGACGCATACAAGAAGAAAACGCGAATATGGCATGCTATAAATTGGTTCTAGACCAAATGAGGGCGGGCGAACAGGTAGGAATACAGCAACGTAGTGGAAAATGTTTGTGACCGATAGGGGAATCATATTCACGAGAAAATGTTTGTAATGAATCGGTTAGAGTGTAATGATTTGGTAACGTTTCGCTTCTGACACAGAAGCTTTGTCAGATCAAGGGTGTCAGTTCGAGCAGTGTTTTGAGTGATCAACCAAACAAGTGAGAGAAATGATTGCCTTTAAACTAGGCTTTATTCAATTCAAAATTGGACTAGAAAGGCTGCAAAATAGAGAGAGTATGGTGTGTGTAATAATAAGGTTTAAAAACGGTATATGGTATGGTATGAAAGCACAAGCCTGATCCAGGCCAAGTGCCGCACAGTCGGAGACTGCATGTGGGCTGAGATACTGTCAGGTTGCCCAGGCTTAGACAGATATGAAAAACGAAATAGAAATGGTAGTGAGACTCCAGCGTGTTTCAGTATGAAGCTCACTACCGATGGCCAATCAATTTAGCACGATGTTAGCCGGACAACATAGAAATGCTCCACATTTGCAGATCCGTGCATCTTGCACATCCGGTAATATAGCGTACATCAGCTGAGTACAGTCATAGCGCAGAGATCAGGTTTAAATTGCATTCAAGCTAGCTAAGAACTGCGCAGAGGTTGTTAAGATAGACAAGCGAAATTAAGCTCAATTGGCGCACCGCCACCCCTACATGTTGTGTAATCTCTTAATTGTTTTTTTCGTGGCCAGTGTGAATGACATCCACTGACAGATTAGCTCAAATGCGTAACCCCTGCACATATTATGGGTAATAATACAAAGTTGTCCAACACAGTGCTACTCTGTATTGTATTTAATCACAAGCCTGATCTAGGCAAAGTGTCGCACAGTCATAGAGCGCACGCAGGCTAAGATACTCATTTTGCCCAGGGATAGACAACGCTATATGGGAAAACGAGAAATTGGCTGTGAGACTCCACCGTGTTTCTACATGCAGCTCAGTACCGTTAGTAAATCGGTTTGACACGGTGTTACCTGTACTATACAGAAGCACTGGACGACCGCGTATCCGCTCTACTCTCTTCTTGCGAATCGTGACAGGTCTGAGTGGAGAATGTTCATCGGATATGTGCACTTTAAGTCAGTTTTCTCTGAATACTTGCTTTCATTCGGTACAACTTAATTTTCCATACACAGCTGGTTGCCGACGTCTTTCGAGCTTACAGAGTTGAATATTGCGAATCACTTCCCGTCTGAAATGGTTAGACATGTTTTTGGGTAATCATGTAGGCCTTGCTTGCTTGTGTTAATGAGCTGCTATTAAGAACACGTTGTTATTATCGCTTTCTTGATGTTCGACATAAACATTGATAACCTGATAAGATTTCAAATCGCAGGGAGTCTTTTAGATCTCTGCAACACTACCTGACTGCGACTGTTGTAAAAACACTGGATGTCTGCTAATAACCCGAAGGGATTTACTATTTCAGTTTATTAACATTCCCAAAGCTCTATTTTACATGTATCAAAACGTTGCACGTGAATGGAGCCTTAGCATTGCTTATCATACATTACTTTACTTTTACTTTTGTGCGACTATCTCCTTCTGGAGGATGAGTGGGTTTCAATGAAGGCTCTTGGGGATTTGGGTACAAAGCGGCGTCCCCAGCACCACTCGGCGTTTGTTCGAGTCAGTTTCCCTAGCCTTTGCACAACCAAGTGCGACCTGCAAGGCAGCAGGGAGTTGCCAGAAAGAGGTGGTCTACCAGACTTTGTTCCAGGGTTTTCTCCCGAAGCCTTTCCCACGAGCGGGTATCCTGCAAGGCAGCGGAGGTTTAAAATCAGGGTTTTCCTTCTCTTAGATGAAATGTCCTCCCAGGCTAACGCGCTCCATCTGCCCGAAGCAAACTGGTTTTCAGGCGCCAGTCACTCGCCTTCGCCCCTTCTCCTGTTGGTAGAAGCAGTTCCGCCGGGCTCGGGGAGCCACTCGTGCAGGCCAGAAGCTGGACTTGGTTGTCAGAGGCTATTTGAGACGCGTGCCATATAGGAGCATTTTATAAACAGTGGGAGCTTATCCCCACTGCCACCCCCGGGTATGACAACCTTTGGAACCCTTATCATGCATTGTCACACTTAAGGTTTTGCTTTCTATTGCTCCATTATTTCTGCGCAAGGTAATATAACACTCTTAGTCGTTCACCTTATACTTTTGAATGCAATATGCGAAGGTTTTCTGCTATCGGTTTTCATTATTCACAGCACGAATGTGTATTACTTCTATACTTTGCGTTAAACACTGTGCTAAATCGATTTACCGCTTGCTAGAATCCCAGCTCATCTACCACTGGCACTGCTCTGCATGTGGAAATACACTAGAGTCTTACTGCCATTTCCCCTTATATCTGTCTAAGCCTAGGCAACCCGACGGATTGATTATCCAACATGCAGTGTATGATTGTGCGGCACTTTTCCTGAATCAGGCTAGTGATTTCATACATACATATCGTCTTGGGTCCTGGCCTCCTTATGCTTTGCTGTTTACCTAACAGTATCTGCGCTCAAGTATGTTCTATGACTGTGCGACACGTTAAATGGATCCCGGCTTATGATTTCATATATGGTGCAGCATTCACACCACACTTGGTCTTCGCTTCAGGTTATGGTTTTTGTGCACGCTCGTGGCGACACACTGAAAACGGCTCGTTGGATCCGCGACACAGCGAGACAGGAACACGAGATCTGCCACTTCCAACCGCAGGATCATGATCCAGGATTGCTTATGAAAAAAGTTAGTGCTGTTTTCAAGATTTGTTTATCGATGCCGATTTTTCATGTTATAACTTAACCTGTTATGATGTTTGTCATACTTTGCTGGCTGACTGAGGTAACTGATTACAATCACATGACCGAGTTTTCCATTTTTTCGTTTTGAAATGAGATGATACTGATGGGTATAACACCGCTTAGCAACCGAACCCTTATGGTTATCATGATTAAATGAGCATTACAATCACGCGTATTCTTTCTTAATCGTGCATTTTCAGATCAAACGTTTCTCCAACACGGCAGTTCAAGAGCTGATTCCAGACGGATTCGCTTGTCATCATGCAGGCATGCTGCGCACAGATCGCTCGACAGTAGAGCGCCTTTTCCTCGATGGTCACATTCGTGTGCTCGTGTGCACTGCTACACTCGCTTGGGGTGTGAATCTCCCTGCACACTGTGTTATCATCAAAGGGACTCGCGTCTACAAAGCTGAAAAATCCGATTTTGATGATTTGGATATTCTGGATGTTTTACAGGTTAGTTTTCCTGTACACTTCTTACTACTTTTTGTTGCACGGATGTGCAACCGTGCAGCATTTCTGTGCCGTGTGGCTAACATGGTGCTAAATTGATTGGCCAACGGTAGTGAGCTTCATGCTGAAACACGCTGGAATTTCACTACCATTTCGATTCCTCCCTCATATCTGTCTAGGCCTGGGCAACCTTACAGTATCGTAGCCCACGTTCAGTCTCTAACTGTACGGCACTTTGCCTGGATCAGGCTTGTGCTTTCATACCATACCATACCCATCCTTTTTGCTTGTATAATATCTTTGGCAAAAGATTCATTAGCCTAACCTAAAAGATAAATAGTTTCGTTCATTTCCAAGCGTAGTGCTCGAATGTAGCTTTCTTCCGTTACAAAACTACTCCTCGCAGATATTCGGACGAGCAGGTCGGCCGCAGTTTGACTCCTATGGAGAGGCCAGCATCATCACATCCCACGACAAACTGGATCACTATCTGCGCTTGATCACCAATCAGCATCCCATCGAAAGCAAACTACTCAAGCATCTTCATGACCACTTGAATGCTGAGGTAAGCACGAGATTTCATCGTTACTCCAGAGTACGTGCATTGTTCTGGAATTCAACTGTACTTTTACGGTTGTAGATCGCCCTTGGGACCGTGTCCAATGTTGAGGATGGCGTCAAATGGCTTAAGGACACGTATTTGTTTGTGCGACTTTTGAAGAACCCCCGTCATTATTGTTTTGATAGCAATATCTTGAAAGTGAGTTTGTGTTTTTACTTTGGCCGTGAACTATGACGTAACGTTAGTTGCTACTCACATTAAATATTTGCCTTTAGCTCCTTGCGGACATTGACAATCAACAGGTTACGCTCCTTCGTTGTGATTTTTAGCCGAGTTCACCAGCTTTCCAACACCAAACCCGTATTCTTCATATCCTTGGCGCATAGCGTTTTTCTGACGCCCCTTCTTTCGTTTAACCCTACAATGGGTTCCAAGTAAAATCTGCATTATCTATCCTTCCAGTGGGCTTTGATATGCTTGAATCCTTCCTACGCCAAAGTAGACGATCTAGTTATTTCTCGATTGTTTCTTGCCCGGTAAGCAGCCATAGCTTTCCGTTCTGAAAGATTACAGGTAAACAAACTCCCAAGAGCTTCTGCGTCAATTAATCACAAATACAACACAGTCCAACTGTACATTAGCACAGTCCTAATTAAACGGTTGAGTGCAATTGTGCAGCATTTCTGTGCTGTACGGCTAACATCGTGCTAAATTGATTGGCCAACGGTAGTGAGCTGCATGCTGAAACAAGCTGGAGCCTCACTACCATCTTTATTTCGATTTCCCCCCATATCTGTCTAGGCCTGGGCAACCTGACAGTATCTTAGCCCACGTGCGGTCTCTGACTGTGCGGCACTTTGCCTGGATCAGGCTTGTGCTTTCATACATACATACAGTATCCGAGGTTAGGGCACCAGAGTTCCGGATTTTCTTCAGCGTTCCGGACATTGTGCCGGCTACTTCTCACGTTTACATCAGTTTCCCATTTGGTTTAGATGACTGCTAGCTGAAGCTGTGATTGATTCGGAGTTATTATTATTATTATTAATAATAATTAATTAATTATTTTCTCATTGCACTAGGTTGTTGTGCTTATGGTGACCTTATTCGTTTCCCACATTGTCGTATAGAATAGTTTTTCTTCCTTTTTATCGAAATTTGTACCGTTGATCGTATTGCAACTAGGTTAGTTCAATATACTGTAGTGCTCGCATATTTATGTTAGTTTGTGTTTTCTGTTTTTCAAACTTTTGCATGTGTCATGTGAAAAACACAGTTACTTGTGTTTCGCTATGATTATCGAGCGTTTCTGCTGGAAGATATATCGCAGCTAGTCGGACAGTCGCGGTTTTTATAATCTCATGTGAACATGGTACTTGAACCCAACGTTTTGTATGAGGATGCAGTCTTTGATTTATCTTAGTTTCCCGATCAATTATCTTAAATGCGCCAGTTTTCATCTGACACGTGTTCGCCACTGTTGTAACTTAAAGTTGAACAGCTCACCGATTCTTCTTTTTCTGATTGTTTCAGGATGACGCTACGGTCTGTAAATTTCTAACCGACACCGTGGAGGCTAGCGCCAAAGCACTAGACAAAGCGGAACTGGTTCGTTTCGAGAAAGCAACGGGCCGTCTGGCATCTACTGACCGTGGTCGAACAACCAGTTTGTTTTACATTCTGTACGAAACATCGATGACGGTGAAACAGTCAGTACATCAGGACATGCTGCTTCCGCAATTGTTATCTGTGTTAAGCCATGCTTCGGAGTTTTCCTCGATGAAGGTAGGTGCTTCCGTGTAGACTTCTAACTTTTGCTATCTATACCTTTTGTACAACTATTAAAGCTTTCCGGGCAACTGAGTACACGACTATATAATTAACCTTTTTCATCACAGGTACGCGATGAAGAAGGCGATGAACTGGTTCGTGCCAAACAACAAATGTGTCGCCTACCCGTCAAGCAATCTGGGACAGAAGACACGGATGTACCTGCGAAGGTCAACGTGCTTCTCCAATCGTACATCGGTCGCTATACTCCAAGTTGCCATTCATTGGGCTCTGATATGTACTATATTCATCAGAATGCTGGCCGTCTGATTCGCTACGTATTCGAGCTGACATTGAGGCAAGGATGGGCTCATTGTTCGTCCTCGGCTTTACAGTTAGCTCGGGTGGGTGTTTTATAATTTTAAATTTTCCACACTTTCCATAGCTGCAGTTGAATAATTTTAGTGTATTTTGCATGCTGTCCCAACTTTGTTTAACTTGAAACTAAACAGCAAAGAGGCATCTGTATTCTGTTTGAGTGGTGCTCTATTTTACCATATGCTAATTCATCACCACTAGCGATGAGATCCTTGACAGAGCGCGCTGAATTCATACTACCATTAACTATCTTCTATCTGCTTGATTATGCAATCTGACAGTATCTCAACCACAAGGAGAGTATCAGACTGTCTGACACCCAGCTTGTGTTCTCATACATTCGGATTCACTTTCAGATGATTGAACAACGCCACTGGGACAAACAGACCCCGTTGTGGCAGTTTGTGGAATCCTCTTCCAGTCCTTTGTTGCAACGTGTTGACGATCTGGGGATTCCAATTGATCGAATTGTAGAAACCGATATCAATGAATTGGGTGAGTTATTTTTGCCACCCTTTCGAAATCTGCGGTGCGTTTCGGCATGAAACATCCTTTGTCGTTCTGCCACCGTTTCATGAAGTCTTGGTATAGTAAGAAATGATAAGAAAAAACCCTTCGCTTATTACCAATTATTCGGTTCCGTGATTTCGATTACTTTTGCGTGGCATTGTCGGGTTAAGCACATTTCCCATCCAATCGAAGACCAAACCTCCAATCCGCTGTGCCACTGTATGCTCTATTAACTCAGTGGCTGTTCAGATACCCGCTTTTCGGTTTTCCCGTCGTACGAACCACGTATACAACAGGTGGGTAAACGGAACACAAAACAACTTCTCGAATGGACATCGTTCATTCTGCATAGAATTTATGAATAAAATTAAAATATTAAAACAAAACCTAGTATATAGTGGTGCTTACATTTCCATCGCTTACTCATCACAATATATTGGTCGTTTAAAAGCTCCTTGAATGCTTGACCAGAAATCACTTTGTGATTCTGTATTTGCACATCGTGGTTCATTATAAGAACCCTATTTAACAGTATACTTTGTTTGAAGCTTTCAAATGCTGGTCTACAGAGCATGTTTACCCTAATTCGACAGCGCCGCCTGCGGTGGCTTGGCCACGTCTACAGAATTGATAATGGTCGTATTCCGAAAGATTTACTCTATGGTGAATTGCAATTAGGAAGTCGACCATTGGACAGACCGCACTTGTATTACAAAGACGTTTGCAGAAGAGATATGAAAGCTCTTAGCATTGACCCGGCGAGTTGGGAAGAATTTGTTATTGACCGCTCAAATCGGAGGCATTATGTAAAGCGTGGTCTGCAAGCTGGGGAGGAGCAGATACAGCCCTTGGCTGCTGAACGCAGATCACGCCGCCGGCGTGCAACTGATGCAATACAACCGAGTTCTGAATTTCGTTGCCAGCGCTGCGGGAGAGATTCTTCCTCCCGAATCGGAATGTTTAGTCATTCAAAAAGCTGTAGAACATGAACATTCATGCGATTGTGATGTACATACATGGTCGACATCCACCGAAGGAGGCCAACAACAGTAGTTGTCGATAAAACCTTCGATTTTCCGATTGGTAGTTTCCGTGTTTATTTGCGATTCTTATAGGCAATGCGTATTAGTTACTTAAATTATTCATCGGAATAACTTGTAGCACATTTTATTTTCCTTCATCAATATCAACTAAGTACCTCGTATAACCTGTCTCGTATTGTTTTAAATGACCATACGAGGACAATACTACCTTCTAGGCCCGCGCACAGCCCTTGACTGTGCGGCAACTTGCCTGGATCCAGTCTTGTAATTTCATACATACTACCGCAAATGAAAAGTATTTACTCTCCTTCGGAACACCATCTCATTTTCGGGCATGTTTCCTGGACATGTAACAAGTAAACATATCTTTTTATCCTATTATCCCTGTCTTTGTCTGACCAACCTGACTGTATCTAGGCCCATGAGCAGTCTGTGACTGTGCGGCACTTTGCTTCAATCAGACGTGTGATTTCATACGTACTCCAAACATATTACTGCTTATGAAAACACGTTTTAACTTTCTATTTATCAATCTCTCAGTTTCGCTTATCCACTACCGTGGCCGAGACGGTGCCATACAAGTGTCCCAATGGGCTTCCTTTCTCCCACGAATCGACGTCACTGTCAGCTCACAACCCATCACTCGTACAATTTTGCGCGTGACCGCCACGCTGCAGCCGAACTTCAAGTGGTCTGATCGCTGGCACGGTTCGCAACAGGGTTTCTGGGTTTGGGTTGAAGATCCCAGCCAAGGATTGATTTGCCACTCCGAATATTGGACACTTACAAAGCGCGTTGTAAGTGGTGTGAATGATTCGCGTTGCTCACGGTAACGTGGGTTCTGATGATGACCATGATGGTGTATAGTTTTAGAGTACCCTGTTTATTATTTATTCATTTATTATTATTAAGATTTGTATCATGCTGATAGTTCGGTCTACCGAATACCGCTTATCACTGTGGACATTGTGAGAGCGACTGTTACTCGTGGATGGTATGAAGGCACAAGCCTGATCCAGGCAAAGTGCCGCACAGTCAGAGACTGTACGTGGGCTAAGATACCGTCAGGTTGCCCAGGCCAGACAGATAGGAGGGGGAAATAGAAGTGGTAGTGAGACTCCAGCGTGTTTCAGCATGCATGAGTCGTTAGATACACTGTGTAGCTTGAGATCATTATTCATGGTTCACATCGACCGACGCTGGACACAGCAACTATGATGATTTTCACTGTTTCTTGCATTAGTTTCATATATTTAATTTGATTAATGCACTCAATGATCTTTTATTCGTTCACGAACTTTCCCTTTTATTCAGTGTACCGAACAACTATCATTGTCTATGCCTATCATAGAAGAAGAAGAAGAAGAAATTGACTTTATTCGTACACACGAATTTTCAGCTGTTACAATAATTTCACCACAAATTTAAAAAATGATAAACATTTCCCGACATCGAGTTACAATTTGTCGACTGAACGATTTTTCTTGTCCGTCTAAATTGATTGACATATGATCCAATTTATTAGCAAAAGTTTTCCGGTCAAACGTTTCACTGCCAGTCCCGGTATCTCGTACTTCGTTTTAAAGTGCACGTCCAAATTTGACCTCAGTTGATCCGAAAATATTTGATGCATTTTACACTTGAAGAAATTAATTGTATGCACGGCCGATTTGAAGGCCCCGCATGCATGCTGATTGTTATAACTGCTCTTTCATTTCTCATTCATTAAACGAACTTGTCTTTTGCGCTGCGCAGCTAACACGGTGCTAAATTGTCTGGCCACCGGTAGTGAGCTGCATGCTGAAACACGCTGTAGTCTCACTACCATTTCTATTTTCCAGCTCATATGTATCTTGGCCTGGGTAACATGTCAGTATCTTAATCCACGTGCAGTCTACGACTGTACGGCACTTTGTATGGATTAGGCTTGTGCTTTCATACCATACCATAATTTCCAGGCAATCAATCTTTTCTAACTCGGTGTTTGCTTGATTCAGTCATAACAGCTGGTTTGGATTATCAAATATAAATTGCGACTATCGATCGCAGTTATTGCCCTATCAACCGTCATACAAGTTTACACCTTAGCGTTTAGTTGGGTTGTGCTTCATCATATACCTTCACTGTGACAGACGAATATCTGTACCTGCATTATAACGCTTGCAGAGTGCACTCGGCAATCGGCAAGCGTCGTCCGAGGCTGTCTCAGCTGGGGTTGTGGTTGAACTTATTTTCAATTGTCTATGGAATCTACTGTATAGCTCCAATCTCAACCAATGTTCAATCAAAATTATATTTCATCCAGCCACCAGCTTTAATCTTTTGCTTACTGTTTTCCACCTCTGCGTTCACTTCAATTATCCCACACCTCGATGGTTAAGTTTATCCCGTTTCCCGTTTTAGTATGCGTCCAAAGAAGCGACAACACTCACATTTGTGGTACCACTGTTTGAACCGTTTCCATCGCAATATCTCGTACGAGTATTCAGCGATAAATGGATCGGCGCAGACGCAGTGTGCCCATTGGATTTTATCCGTTTAAAGTTGCCACCTCCAGACCCACCACACACCGGTATGTCTACATCTTTTCGTAATCAACTGTTGAGTAGTATCGCCCTCGTGTTCATTCACTTTACTCGCTTGATTTTTGGTGTTCATCTTGCTATCGTACTATTGCTGATGCCGAGATATCAGCGTTTACAGAATCTTAGGACATGCTTGCAAGCGATCGGGAAACCATATTCCTGAAAAAGAAAGTTTTGTAATGAATCGCTTAGAGCATTTTTGGGTAATGCTTCGCTTCTGACATCAAAGCTTCGTCAGACCAAGGCTGTCAGGACAAGCAGGGATCTGTGTTTTAATTGCATTTACATTACCAATCCTAAGTTGGCTAAGAACTGCGCTGAGCTTGTTAAAATAGACAGTCAAGATAAAGATCAATTGATACACCCCTATGCATGCTGTGTAGTCCTTTAATTGTTTTGGTTGTGTATCGTTCTTATAAATGTCCACTGACCTGACTGTGTAATTTGTGTGCATACAAGGGGTGATGCATATTGAAGTTTATCCGCTGATGCCAGATTGAAGAGATGTCCGCTTTATCCAGATTGTTAGCCGCATTCCTATCAGTCTTTGTGATTTCAACAGCCACATCGTGAAGCCTTTGCCCTTAATGTTTCCCACTTTATCACAGCCATCCATGCTGTGTCCAGAATTCAGTAATGGCTGAATCCCGGATCAGTGATTGATACCCACTGATTCGATTTTTTGCTCCTTTATCATAGTGCTGAATTCTCCAGGTGTTTGCCGCATGTATACTCCCGGGCAACCCTTCTTGCTGGTTTTATAAATACAGTTCGTGGCGCAGCCTCGAGGTAGAAAAAAGAAAATAGCGCTATTCATGTACATGAATTTGCAACACTCAAATTAATTTAACCATACAGAATTAAGGAAAAATGTCCAAGAAGTCTTTACGGCTGGTTTCAAATCATCGTTCGCGTGTTTGACTGGTCAAACAGGTA
The DNA here is from genome assembly GCA_013407085.1 of Atriophallophorus winterbourni. NCBI lineage: Eukaryota > Metazoa > Platyhelminthes > Trematoda > Plagiorchiida > Microphallidae > Atriophallophorus > Atriophallophorus winterbourni. The sequence continues at coordinate 34,352 of JACCGJ010020027.1, forward strand.
TTCTGTTATATCAGGAACAAAAGCCTTTCTTACCCTTGAGATGCATTAATAAGGGATAGATCGTTTTGCTACTTTTATACGTTACTCGCTTACCAAGGTGATTCACGATTCTACATTCCTTCGGACACTTCCTTGCCATAAAATATTGAAATTGTTGTGCGTCAATCTCTCTTCATTTTTGATGCCTGCTATTTTATCGGTTTCAATTGGTGTTTTGCTAGGCTCTTATGGCTCTTATGCTGTGCGCCTAACATCGTGCTAGATTGATAGGCCAACGGTAGTGAGCTGCATGCGAGTATACGCTGGAGTCTCACTACCATTTCTATTTCACCCTCATATCTGTCTAGGCCTGGGCAACCTGACAGTATATTAGCCCACGTGCAGTCTCTGACTGTGCGGCACTTTGCGTGGATCAGGCTTGTGCTTTCATACATACATACTTATGGTAACCATGATCAGCAAGCCGACGAACAACTTCTTGATGAGCTCGACTTTTATCGGTAGAATGACTGCACATGTGTTCAACTTTGTAGAATAACTATTCCATATCTTACTTAAATATAATTTTGAGATCCACAGAGGTGTTCCTTAAAACCGCATGCGTGTCGACTGGCTGACGATAGACCGTAGTTCTTATTTTGCCTCTGTGTGCAAGACAGTCCCAGAACTGGACTGTCTTTCTTTTGTAACCCGGATTTTTTAATCCTAATTATCAAGTTGGTAATGAAATGCTACTAAATTGGTTACGGTTTATGATGTCGAGTGTATCATCGACATAACCCCAAGAGGGGAGTGCCACATGAATAAACCGTTGATCCCGAGAAAATATGTGTGCCCATCGATAAACCTGCTGCTTGTGGAATTAAATCCGTTAAATAAGTGGTGGTTCATATTTCGACAAATCGCTCTATCGTTGACGATCTGCTGAGGTCGTGTCTGAGTTTAGTACTTTTATTGGTAATTCTGAAGTGCTGATGTTGTCCGTATTCGTGAACTAGGCGCTTACCATTTTCTCCTCAAAAAAGTTTACTGCAACTAACCGACGAAAAAAACAATCGAGTTTTTAATGAAAGAAAGATGGAGGTGCTTAGCTAATTCATGGGTTAAGGATTCAATGCCATCTACAATGGGCCCTAAAGGATGCTCGCCTGATGTTTCTTCGACAGTTCCTAGCACGTGAACCAGAATACTTGACCAAGTTGCTCCTTAATTCCATGCAAGTATCTTGAAAGCGCCCTCTTACGGTTATTTATAATGGTAATATTTCTACCGTCGTCAATAACCTCATAAGGACCATCCGCAAGTTGTGACTCAGCCTTATTTTTATAATCACTTTCAGTAGCTATCACTGTGGCCATACCTTTGCCAACCATAGTGCTAGGAAGCATAGACAAGTGTTTATTTTTTCATCACACCGAAGGTTATCCCTTTCTGGACATTGTTTTTATGATACTAGCACTGCGTATAACATGTTTTCCCGTAGCTGATTCAAAGTTAATATTACACACGGAATGTCATCCTAGTCTTTCAATAACCGTTTTGCTTAGCAAGAAGTTTAACACGTTGAATGCGATGGCGGAAACTGCCGACTTTCCGCTGGTGCGATGATGTTTGGATCGCTGTAGACGCAGTGCCGTTTGAGCAGTCGTGGTGGGAAGTTGTGTGTGTGTTTCTCGACGTGCTCTACACGCTGACGCAATAAAAATTTTATGGGACACTTCGCAGCACAAATATATCGGTTACGACCCACCGGTGTATCGTATTGCACTCAACGTGTTAAGCCTTTTTTCAACAATCTTTGTTCGATCTACATCCTTCTTCACAGTTGACAATCTGGTCTTCATTTGATTACCCTGTTGCCGACGCCAAGTATAATTTATTTAACCCATTTCTGCCGATAAAATGTGCCTTTCAACTTTAAAAACGGTATGTCGCGCACGATCAACCCTTAGCTTCACTTCATGTTTCGGTTGATCATTAATTAACTCACTGAAACCAATCAGCTCATTTCGCTAACGCACTGTGCTACATGTCCAGTACAGAGGTACATCCCAGTCTGAGATGATGTTGACAGTTTAGGCCTAATCCAATGCATTTGTTTTTGCCTTAACGGCCCAACGTTATCGGTTTTACTCATAGCTGTAGCACATTATCATCTACCTCACTCACGAATGTGCAATCACGTGCAATAATTCTATGCTGTGCGGCTAACACCGTGAGCTGCATGCTGAAAACACGCTGGCGTCTCATTGCTATTCCTCCTTTATATCAGCCTTCGCTTGGGCAACCTATGACTGTGCGGCACTTTTGCCCGGATCAGACTTGTGTTTTCATACATAAATACATACCTCGCACTACTTTTTCGCTGAAAGCAATCACCGTGCTCTGTTTCCACATTCACCTCAGACCTCTTGAATTTGGAACCGCTATCGGTCTGTGCACTGAATAACAGTCAATATGAAATGCTGTACAACTTTACTCACTTCAACCCGATCCAGACGCAAATTTTCCATACGCTCTATCATCAAGATGTCAATGTGCTTCTTGGTGCACCCACCGGTTCGGGGAAGACCGTGGCAGCCGAATTGGCTATTTTCCGCGTGTTCAATCATACGCCAGATAAAAAAGTGTGTTTTATTTTCCTCGTATATTAATTTTTCCTAATAATCCACTCACTCAACAATGCTTGCTTCTTTACTGCAGTGCAGTTGATCAGTGAAGTCTACCACATTTCCGTTTCTGAGTTTCTGGGCCATCCTCTTTCTCTTGCTCCTTTATCATAGTGCTGAATTCCCCAGGTGTTTGCCGGGCACCCCTTCTTGTTGGTTTTATAAATTAAATCCTCGTTTACGTGGTAGTTGATTGGCTGACTTCCCAGTCGCTTAGTTTCGACGCATTCGTCGCAAATATTGGATGAACGCGCGCGTGAGATGAGTCGCAATCACTTATCAACTTTTACTTTTGTGCGACTATCTCCTCCTGGAGAATGAATCGGCTTCAATGAAGAGTCTTGGGAATTTGGGTACAAAGCGGCGTCGCCAGCACCACTCGGCGTTTGTTCGAGTCAGCTTCTCTAGCCTTTGCACAACCAAGTGCGACCTGCAAGGCAGCAGGGAGTTGCCAGAAAGAGGTGATGTGCATAACCGCTTATCAAGCATGTCCTTGATTCCAATTCTCGGGAACGCTAGTGAATCACTAATGCTACACCAAAGAGGTGATACGGCAATTTTAATAATGTTGGGGGTTTATCACTCCTATGTGTGCCTTATTCGTGATAGCCCGGCAATTTTTAGCTTCTAAAGGTGTAAATGAGAGCTACTCAGATGGATTCCTTCCAAAACACAACGTTGGTGATGTCGTCATAATGATGGACAGCGTTAGATCGGTACCGACTATCGAGAGCTTTAATGTGAATAGTCTTGCTAGTCACATACACACTGGGATGACGTGTCTAGAACAAACTGATTGCGCATGCGGATCCCGATCCTACTGTTCCTACCTGATGAGTGCAAACAGCACGAACCGGTCGTGAGGTATGTGTGTGTGATAAGAATGCATGTAAATGAGCTTTTTTGTACAAAGAGATATCAAAGCCTGCGAGTTGGGAAGAACTTGCTCTTGACCGCTCACATTGGAGTCATTGTGTATAGCGTCGTCTGCAAGCTGGGGAGGAGCAGATACAGCTCTTTGCTGCTGAACGCAGATCACGCCGCCGGCGTGCAACCGACGCTCTACAACCGAGTTCTGGCGCAAACTGGCTATTTGTTTGAGAGATGACCTTGACCAGAATCTGCAACGGCTGTAGGAAATTTTAGAAACTCATCAGAATTACGAGTAGTTAGTGGTTCGCTATCCTCGAGGTGATTCGTGAGACCGATGTTTCATTATTTTTAATATGCTCAGTCGCCTGCAGCGATTTGGCGCAACATCTTGAAGCACAATTGAGTTGGCCTCCTGCACCCACTAATTTTGAGGATGTATGTGTATCCGATCGGCTTTTTGGGTGCATATTATCCAATACACTTCTCGTTTGCTAGCGCGAGTTTTACTTCCCAGCAATAATCGTTTTCGCACCTATTCGTTAACCAATGCCTAGTGCAATGTTTTGAACTTGGTTTGAAGCCGACCGAGTTTTGCTCGTTGTGTGAATGGAGTGTGAATCTTCGTGCACATGTAATGATTTGTAAGTTGTGGCATTCGTGCCGAATGAAGATCCATGACCGCATACAGGTTCAAGATGAAGCTGAATCAATCAATTTTCTATGCTCTTTTCGGTTATCCAGTCAACTACACTGAACTGCCAAGCGGTGGACAACACCCGATATCTGCGCATTCAATAAATGAGTTCTGATTTTTCCAAAATTCCACTCCTCTTTTTGACATCCCTGTACATAATTTGTGTCTATCGACTTTTTCTCCCAAGTGTGTTTACGTGGCCCCTCTGAAGGCACTCGTCCGCGAACGCATTGAAGATTGGAAAGTGCGGATCGGAGAGAAGCTTGGTAAACGGTAAGCCCTACGAGATTCACTGAATTCACTCAACCTTACCGAAAATGGCATGCCACTCTCATGTCCAATTTCACATAATCTTTGGATATCTCTTAGTACCGTTTGGTAGTCGTCCATCCTGGTTATATATTTCACCAATGATTGGCGTGTCGTGGGTTGACCTTGACTTGTACTTTGTCAATCGCAGCCTCGACATTTCGAACTATCGACCACAGTCCACTAAATAGAATGAAATGTTGAGATGTGCTAATGATTTGTGAGTCTGTTGTTTCAAACATTCGTTTTTCTGTTAGTGCAGGTTGCAGCCATTCGGTTTTAGTTCACCAGTACAACTCATTAACGTTACTACCATACATACAAAGAACCCACTTTAATGGTACCGTTTTATTCGTATGGTCGTGTGGTGATTCATTAACTCATCTTTTCTTATGCTTCTCCTTTTCTGTTACTGCTACTGTACTCCTATTCTAGAAAATTAAAGCCTTTCGAACAGGCCTTTGTCTCTTTCATTCTCTGAACGTTTGCGTCTATATCACACTACAGGTCGCCCACTAATTACTTCATCTTAAGTATTTACATGGAGAAATTGAGTGTGAATTTACCGCTGGTCACCGCATTGCTTGCATCGCTTCATTACAAAGCAGCTATTCGAAAATCAGATTATTCCGTTATGCCACATAAAATCTAGTCGATTGCAGCTCCCTGATTTAAGACAATGCCGTCCAGGGCAGCGCACGGATGTGCAATCGTGCAGCATTTCTGTGCTGTGCGGATAACATGGTGCTAAATTGATTGGCCAACTGTAGTGAGCTTCATGCTGAAACACGCTGGATGTCAATACCATTTCTATCCCCCCTCATGTCTGTCTAGGCCTGGGCAACCTGACAGTATCTAGCCCACGTGCAGTCTCTGACTGTACGGCACTTTGCCTGGATCAGGCTTGTGTTTTCATACCATGGTAGCGCTTTGTTTGCCGACCAATTGAATATGTTGCTTCAACCTGATCATTAGGATTCCGGCATTGTTTTTCAGCCAATCCGTTGAACCCCACAACGGTAACCTTTTATTTCTCATTGTGTGGAATACTTTCTTGTGTTCACTAACTCTGATGAGTGTTAAAGGTTTTGTCAATATGCTTCATTAATGTCGGTTTCAGGGTAGTGGAACTTACTGGTGATGTGACCCCCGATTTACATCAACTGTTGCGTGCTGATTTGATTGTCACGACACCGGAAAAATGGGACGGTATTTCTCGATCATGGCAGCAACGCGCTTACGTCCGTCACATTGGTCTCATTGTTTTGGATGAAATTCATTTGCTTGGTGAAGAACGTGGACCTGTTTTGGAGGTGAGTATTGCATCGCGGACGCTGCTTTATCATCATCAGGAACCACAAATTTGAAGCCAGTTGATGTCATGGCAACATAGTATGTTGTGTGTTCTTACCCGACTTTACGTTTTCCAGTATGCTTCCTTCAGCCTTTATGCACGTAGTTTGGTTCTTGCATGTTTTCAGGGTCTAATCTCGTATTTTTATAGATGGATTCCAACCTGTCAAAAGAAACTGTCATGCTCGCCTAACTACTTTGTTATAATTATCCAACAATGTGGTTACATGATCCTCGCTCCCTAATGAATTTAGAGGCATTGTTAGCCAGTGGGTGGACTAGAGGTGCCGGAAATGACATCTGCCCACTTATCGCAAAATTTGTGTCATCATTCAACATTAACCACTTGAACATCGATTGTCTAGCTTCATCCCTGCGGTTAAGCTATCCAACGCTAATCGTGTTTTTCGCCCACGAGTCTTAAACTAACTACTATGAAATCACAAGCCTGATCCAGGGAAAGTGCCGCACAATCAAAGACTGCACGTGGGCTAAGATAATGTCAGGTTGCCCAGGCCTATACAAATAAGGGAAAGGAAAATAGCAATGCCTGCTCACTACCGTTGGCACATCAATTTAGCACGGTGTTAGCTGTACAGCAAAGAAGTGCTGCACGAGTCCTAAAACAAAAGCGAAATCCTATTGGTCAAAGGTACAAAAAGTTCGGATTCTTTTGATAGCTTGGATTCTAATGCAAACTTCAAAGTTGCGTTCAAAATAGAGAAACCAAAGTAAGTAAATTTAAAAAAGAAGAAGGAAACGGCTTTTGTTCGTGTACACGAATTTTCAGCTACTAAATTAATTTCACGACAAAGTTAAGAAAAAATGACGAAGAGCTCCCAACATCAGATATCAAATTGTAAAGCGGGCCATTGGATTGGTTAACCACTCGATCAATAATCGTTATGATCACGAGGCAGTGTTGAAATGCTTTTGAATCCGATTGAGTAGTCCGCATCAGCATGTTAATTCAGCGTCTTCCGCCTTTCTTTTCGAACGTCATATACTACTTATTAATAGATTCTGACTTTAAAACAAAAATCAACCATCAAACGGTCATTGGAGTATTGTCAAAAGATGCCAAATAGTCACTGGTGCTGCATTGCGCCGATTGTGAAACTTAGCTTAGTCCCCACATGAAACTAAATTTTTATTTGCAACCGAGGATTTATCCTCGACTTTGCGAATTTCACTGACCATTTTTAGTGTCAGATTTAGGTAATGTTTCGCTGCGCATATAGACTATTCGTGTAAGTGTGAGCCTGTGCCAATTGACTTGTTATGCGCTTGACGGGATTTCACGCTGTTCTGGGCCAATAAACTAACTGATATTGGGTTTTCCTGTGCGTCTTGCCAACCCTAGGCTTTGAATCAGCCTACATGTTTTATATTGGTACCGTTCAGATTTGATGGATGTTGTTATTGTTGTTGGCCTCCTTCGTCGATGTCGACCATGGATGTGCATCACAATCGCATGAATGTTCATGTTCTACAGCTTTTGGAATGACTAAACAGTCCCATTCGGGAGGAACAATCTCTCCCGCAGCGCTGGCAACGATGGTCAGAACTCTGTTGTAGGGCGTCAGTTACACGACGGCGGCGTAATCTACGTTCTACAGCCAAGAGCTGTATCTGCTCCTCCGCAGCTTGCAGACGACGCTCCAATGTGAGCGGCCAAGAGCAAGTTCTTCCCAACTCGCCGGGTCCATGCCAAGAGCTTTCGTATCTCTTTTGCAAACGTCTTTGTAACGCAAGTGCGGTCGGCTTTCTAATTGCAACTCACCATAGAGTAGATCTTTCGGAATACGACTATTTTCCATTCTGTAGATATGACCAAGCCACGGCGCTTTCGCAATAGGGTGAACATGCTCTGTAGACCAGCTTTTGAAAGCATTTCAGCATTTGATGGATGAAGTGCAGCTTAACCATGTTTTTACTCATCCTTGGTCTGATGACACTTCTGTGTCAGAACCGAAACCTTATCCGAGAATGGTTCTCACCAATCGCTGTCAGATTGTTTATCCTTGCACGCACAATGTTCACATTCGTTTGTCGAACAACTTTCCGCATCATCGTATTAAACAGGTCATATCGAATTACCGTGTGACCTCGCAGTTTCACAGCCCTCTCGTGCAATCGTTTTCTTCGCGTGAATTTGCATCACTCCTTGGTTGAGACTTCGCGCGTACATCCTCATCAAGAGAAACATTAAATCCATGTTATGTATCGATGTTTGGTTGCTGTGACTCAAGCTGGAGTTGTGCTGGCGGTCGTCTCTCGTAATCTATTCTGATCACGTATGTGATAGTCTGCCTCCCAAATGCATGTAGGTGAAGTGCACCTGAGCTGTGCTGCTGTCAGGCTCCCCAGCCTAGACATGTAAAAGGGGGACAGTGCCTTTGAGAATGTAGCGTGTTCTCTCATACAGCTCTAAGTCGGTCACAATCAGTTTAGCAAACAGTTATCTGTGCAACATGGAAGTGTGTGCTACTGTACCTCCTTGGGATCATCACTACGTCTACCCACACTGCCTTCTTTAATTTAAAAGATCCTATTCGTCGGATTTGTGCTGCAGTGTTAATTAATGGCTCCCGTGAAGCAATACTGTCCTTACCTAGGTGGAATATATCCATCCTTTCAAATCCAAGCTCAAATCACGTCTCTTCCAAAGGCCTTAGCAATTTTGAACGTGATTTCCTTCTATATCCTGCCCACAACAACCTCCAGACTTCCTAGGTATTTGAATTACTTAACATGATCGAGAATCAGATCATTTATAGCCAAATTTGGCAGTTCACCTGACCAGTCCTGAAGGAGCACTTTACACTTGCTTGGCGAAAAGAATAACCCATACTTAGATGCCTTCATTGCCATCATATCCAAGGCTTGTTGGATAAATGTTGAGTCTTCACCCAGTAAGGCAATATCATCAGCATAATCCAAGTCCATGACACGCCCACCTGGAAGGAGCTCCACGACACCCGTGATGAAACCACAAAGAGCACTCCGGAGGACTATATCGATGGCAAAGTTGATCAAGAACGGGGAGATTAGACAGCCTTGTCTTTCACATGTAATAGTGTTGAATGGTATTGAAAGGCTATCGTATTCCCTTACCATCCCTATTGAGTGTGCGTATAAGTCCTTTAGCATAGCGACGTACATCGATGGGATTCCATTGCGAAGTAAGCAGTTCCATAGGGCTGATCTGTTAACCCAACAGCGTCGCACGACGCGTCATCTCATCTTCTCCTCCGGGCCGTTGGATGTATCCGAAATCAGAGTGGGTTATCCTGTAAGATGCAATGATCATTGCTCCTTGCTTTTCAAGTGCACACGCAGAAGTATGAACTCTTAGGGTAAGGAGCCGCAGCGAAATTACTGGAAAAGGCAAGAACTCGTGTCATTCGCCACTCAATTAGATTGGTCCACACCACCCGACATACCATTGTAATTAATGTGGAAAAACTTTTGATCCAATATCACAAAAGTTACAGAAGCTTGTGTGCCCTTGGATTTTCATCTAGAACCGTTGTTGGTATTTTCATTTCTTGCCTGTCTAGGTGATCGTATCGAGAGCAAATTACATTGCTACTCAACTTGGTCAATGTGTCCGCATTGTGGGTTTGTCCACTGCCCTATCGAACGCTCCTGATTTGGCCGCCTGGCTTCGAATACCAACGAACATGACCACCATTGCAGAGGTCGCTGCGTCCCAAGGCGTTCAATCCGGCCTGGCGGGTCGTGGATTATTCAATTTTCGTCCTTCCGTCCGTCCCGTCCCGTTAGAAGTGCACATTCAAGGTTACCCTGGAAGGCATTATTGTCCACGAATGGCAACCATGAATAAACCGATATTCCAAGGTAATAATGCATTTTGTGTGTGTGTATTACCCGATTTCAACATCTCCATTTTGTTTTGATAAACTTTCCAATAACGTCCATTTCGTTCGTTTTTTCAGCGATTTTCACACATTCCCTTGACAAACCGATATTGGTGTTTGTTTCCAGCCGTCGACAAACTCGCTTGACTGCTTTGGACTTGGTCAGTTTTGTTGCCGCTTCAGACAATCCGAAACGCTGGCTTCATATGGATAGTGAGGAGGTTTGTGAATGGGTATTCTCATTCTTACTGTGTTTTTCGGACACCATTTGCCTCTAGCACGGTTGGAGTGATATTTCCCACCTTGTAATGCAAATCGAGGAGGTGATTTACATAAAATTATCTTTATCGAGTCGGAACTAGTAATGCACGCCCAAGTTGCTCGTAACAATGTATGAAACAGCAAGCGGGATTCAAGCAAAAAGCTGCATGTGTAGTGAACCAAAATAAGTCTGCACTGCACAAAATACAACAAAGGCGAAATGAACTCACTAAAAGAGTCAAAGTCCAACGAAAGATACAGTGAAGTCCAACGATCTTGGATCTTGTTCCATTTTCGCGAGTATTCTCTCCAGAATATATGCATCTCTGGTAGCTTGGAGACCACGTACGTAGTGAGGCACTTGCATTGGCCACACGTCATGCTGTGAAAGTTTTTTTCAAATTGTGCTTGATGATGTTGAAGCAAGGACTGCATTTGTTCTAAACTGATTGACATTTTTCGGTTCGCTTAATTTTCACGTCGCCACTGTCGTGAAGCTGGATTGGCTGGCTGGTTCCACAATTGTCTGCTCCCAAATGCTTTTTTACCAGCAGATCCAACCGACAGACCTTGGGAAAGAATACATCTAGATTTCGCGGGTCCTATTAATAATCAGACATTTTTTTATCCTTGTATCCCAGAATGTTTCGATCAATAACATGTCGATAATGATAGTAAACTTTAATCAATTTCCAAACCGATCAGTGAGTTGGAATATCTTCACCGATCAATAGCATTATCGGATTTCCAGCCATTTTTAGCAATTCGGGTTGTTGTTGTTGTCTCCTAACACATGAGCAACTCATCAGCTGGAGCGACGATTGCTCAACTGAGCAATGTTTTTCAATATTTTTGGAGCCCAGAAATGACCGTGACAGTGAGCGATACACAGTTCTCTTAAATTCAGTTCAGTTCAAACAATTTTGCCAGAGTAACGGAATCCAACACAAGCTCACAGTACCGTATCGTCACCAGTCAATTGGACAAGCAGAGCGTTTTTGTACATACTTTTAAACACGCTGGAATGGGAACAACAAACGATATAATCCAACAGTTTTTGACAATGTTTCGCCACACTCCGAACCTAAACGTCCATGGAAAAACATCGCTGACAGAATGCATGTTTGGATGACGCATCTGAACCATTTTCGACGTCCTGGTCCTCAACAAGAACGAAAACGCAAAATATTTCGACAAGGAAGGTGCCATGCAACCACTCAACTGCGAACACTTGCACAGATAGTCTGGTTAAAAGCACGATTGATCATCTAAAAACCGAAAGCTTCCCAAATTTGACAATCTCGCCTTCGACTTCGGTGTTATGGTCAGGAAAAAACACCAATGAGCTAGACGCTGGGAATTTCAGGGGCCTGGTATTAGTTAAAGAATTAGAAAACCATATTTGGAGGTTCAAAGTAATGTGTTGCTCACATCCCCCGCGCTTACAAACCACTACCGGTTTCTGGCAGTTTGCCGTCATCAGATGGAGACAGTAAGATTAGGTTCAGTGAGCTTTGAAACAGTGGAAAAGTAGTAAACAAAGTTATACTTGAATGCCACTGCTACATTGGGACACTGCGATCTGACCGCAAGAAAGTATTTGCTAGCAGACAATTGTGTAACTAGCGAGAAAATCCAGATTCACAGCAGTTGCCCAGGTCTAAGCAGTTAACAGCCCCGTTGTTGCTTCGACCTGTCCTTCAGCAGACGCAGCATGAGTTGGCGGAATCTCTCTCCTGACGTCCTATTTGGGGGGAGCCTAAAATGGGAAATAAACTCTTGTATTTTGCTACACACATTACCTCTTTCTGATTGGTACACTTATCATGTTGAAAGAGTTTCGTGGTCCTAGAATTTATGTGAGTGGCAAGTTGACAGTTGAATTTCCAAGAAACTGTAAAACAACCCCAGCACATCCCTTTTCATCGCATTTCCACCGTAAATATCTTATATTTCACTAATTTGTTGTAACCCTGTGAATCGAGCGATGATCATTTTAATGAGATACACATTCATCAGTGTCGTTAATTGTTATTTTTCAATCACCCGGTCCAACATGCAATCATTCAGATGGATTCACTCGGCGCTACGATCCGGGATCAGAATTTGCGCCTCACGCTCTCGTTCGGCATTGGTCTCCATCATGCAGGTTTGCAAAGTCGCGATCGCGCGCTTGTCGAGGAGTTGTTTGGCAATCAAAAAATTCAGGTGTGTCATGTGCAGATGTTGTTTATGTATTCGTTCAGAACCATGGTACATCTCCGTCTCCATGTTTTCCCGTAGGTGCTCATCGCCACGGCCACATTAGCCTGGGGTGTCAATTTTCCCGCGCATTTGGTTATTGTCAAGGGTACTGAATATTACGATGGTCAAACGAAACGCTACGTGGACTATCCAATCACAGGTCAGTGAATTTCTCTTGATTTCGAATATCGTTGTCCTGGTACACATGTTAATCAAACGTTGCGATAGACAAGCACTATGTCTAGTTAGTATATTACCGCATGTGGCTTTTTGGTTTAATCTAACCGGATATGATTAAGGACTTGCCTTTGGCTCCTAGCGGACTATTGAGAATAATTAATGAACCAAATGCAATCCCAACTATTTAAAGTTGTATATATGTAACATGTTTGGTATATGTTGATATTTTTACGTCTGTATGAAATCAAGCTTCGTAATAAACGTCAACGACAGGCACATTTCGATTGGGTTTATTCCGCGGTATGTTTGTGTATGAAATAACAGGCCCAGGGTGAGGTACTTCTTTGAATTTGGACCACAAGTAGGCCGATATATTGTCAGGTTTCTCAGGTGGCCTAAACATAGCTATGAATTAAATAATCGCTCTGAAACTGTAGCGTGTATCTTCGTGGAGTTCATCACTGGTGGTAATTGATCAAGCAATACATAATCCATCTCGGCTGAATTCCACATTTCGTTATCTGTGGCCCATGTTTCTGTGTTTATGTCGCTAGAGTATCATGCAGTAACGATTCTGCACTGTACCTGCTGTTACTTTCTTGTTCGCCGCCTTTAGTTGTTAGAGACATCTGATTGTTTCTCAACGACGCGTATGCACGTATGTACGAATTCAAATGCCTGATCCAGGCAAATTACCGTTCAGTTATAGACTGCATTTGGGCTGAAGAAGTAGAAAAATGGCTATGGTACAGTCAGTTTGCCTAGGTCTAGACGGTTATGAGATGGAAAATAGAAATGATAGTGAGAACCCTGCGTGTTTTCTCCCGTAGCTCACACCTGTGGTAAATCGGTTTTGAATGGTGTTACTTGCACCTCACAGAAATCCTGCTGTGCCGCTAAACTGGTTTGCCGACGGCACGTTGTTATCGGGTTTATTAATTTTTATATTCTCCCGTACATCCCGTTAATTTAACGACTTATTGATGGATTGTTTCATCCTAAGGCCGCTTATGGTATGCTGATAAGTGTGTTCTACACCTTTTTCATATTTACCATTTGCTGTCTAAACTCAACTGCGTTCTTCCGGCATTCTAATAGTATGTAACAGTAGTATCCAAACTACACTTTTGGAAAAATCCCCGTTCTCAATGCTTTGTTTCCACTTGCATACAATTGTACGTCTTTATTCCCATACTAGATGTGCTTCAAATGATGGGACGCGCCGGCCGGCCACAATTCGACGACCAAGGTACCGCTGTGATCATGGTTCATGACACCAAGAAAGCCTTTTATAAACGTTTCTTGTACGAGCCTTTTCCGGTCGAGAGCTGTTTGCTCAAAGTATTGCCGGATCACTTGAACGCAGAAATCGTTGCCGGTACCGTCAGCACGACTCAAGAAGCTTTGGACTACTTGACGTGGACGTTCTTCTTCCGTCGTCTTCTTGCCAACCCAAGGTTTTTAATCCACTCATTTCTATTTGGTTTTGCACCATTCTTTGTCTTGTTAAACTTTCACGCGTCCTAACAATCGTCATATTGTAGGGGTGCGAGACGAATTTTGTCTGGACAATCCCAAGAGATGGTAGATTCGTCAAGCGCGTCTATTACGCACATGACAAAAAAACAAAACACGTGTCAATCTTATATAGCGAAATCTCGTTATAACTATAATCTCTCTTCGACATGTCTGTACCAGTTGTCACTTTGATCTCATTGGCCAATCGATTTCGTGCTATGTTCAACAACATGCTCACAACACTGGGCCGTTTGACCGATCGTTCGATAGCGGCTGATGTGGTCCAATTTCTCAAGTTTCTGAGGATGTGAAAAGAAAGTTTGCAATGAATCGGTTAGCGCATGTTTTTTTGATAACGTTTCGCTTCTGAACACGGAAGCTTCGTCAGACCAAGAGTGTCGGTACGAACAAATCATGGTTACCCCAATAACTTAATTAAGCGCAAATTGAACCGAGGTAAACATCCGCAACCGAAAACGGAAAAAGTTTGGCGAGCTTCGATATCTCTGCCATATGTCCAACGCGGATCCGCATGAATACGTCGACTCTTGCATTTAATACATGTATTAGAGTTAAATATAAGAGAGGTGGGTTAGAATAAGGAACGCTCCGCCCTATATTCTGCATCTCAACGATAAGACTCCTTGGTTGATTGCTACCAACTGCATCTAAAAATCAAATGCGGTTTTGCGCGGGTGTTTACATTAGGCAAACGTCTAGAGAACCTTGCGCTATGGTAAACGAACATTGGAAACGAGTAGGAAAGCAACCCCGCAATCCCATTGAATATCAATCACTGATTCGGGATTCTGCCATAGTTAAACACGTGCTAGACACTGGACACAGCGTAGATCTTGGTAGCTTGGTAGTGATAGTGACGACGTGTGCGAATTCTCTATACGGGAAAGACTTCACGCTGGAGGCAGTTAAATAACAAAGGCTGGGTCGAATGCACTAAACATCGGTGGGTTCGCTTCTGCTGCGAATATAGGATTAAGTGCATAACACAGAATGTGCACATGGATTACGTAAGCCGTGGGCTCAGCGGACGCTGTGCGCACTTGCCACACGATTAAACAATTAGGGATAACCCAGCCATTAGGGGGGTGATCAATCGTCTTGATCTCCCGGTCTAGATTCGAGGAACCAGGATCGGTACAACGAAAATTCCATGTAAAACGAACAACGGGTCGTACCGGACCGCCACTGGTCTGACGAAGCTTCTGTGTTCAGAAGCGAAACGTTATCAAAATACTTGCTATAATCGATTCATTGCAAACTTTCTTTTCATGATTATGGACTCCCGACCGGTCTCGAATATTTTCAAATACCTTTCTCTGTTCGAATGCATTCTTTCCGAATTGTCACGTGTTCGTTATTGTCGTCGTTGGTCGTTTCGCCGCTTCCTGTGATTGAGTTGTATCAGATGGTGGTGTTGTGCATATTATCTGAAAGCTCGTGATTAGCACTCTTCACTAATCCACTTCACACAATAGGTCACGAATTTGATGATATAAAGACGATATTATTTGTTATGCCTGATTTTATTAAACGGCATAGCACCATCGCGACCTCTGCCTGAGCGAACGCTCTGCTATCCTTAATGTTTGATTTATTGATTATCATCACGTGTGCTATTTCCCAGAGTTTTCAGATAATGCATGACATTCGCTTATACCGAGGTTGAATATTCTGTTAAGCGTTTGGTGGTTTATCAAATACCAGCAAATCAAAACATTCTAAATACGTATCGCTAAAGCTTCTCGTTGAAATATATGAGTGCAGTTTTGAGTGATACGTTAATTAGTTAATAAAAAACTTTTGATGTCATTACTACTTGTAGCATCGAATGTAGAAAATGCACTCGTGCCCAAGGGATCTACAGACAACGAATTTTACACATTTTGATATTACGGGCAACGCCTTGCTTGAAGTCCTCTAGTGGACACACCGTGAAATCATCATCATCAAGGGCGGCATTACATCGGAGGTACACAAGCCATCGCATTACATCAAAGTCCTGCCCCTTCCAATGGGAAGGACTATGCACTTTTAATCGTTGATTAAAATAATTTTTTGGATCACTACTGATACATTTATTTTATCACGCACACCCATCAATTTATTAAGATAAAATTAACTATTTCAACTACCTTTGCTTTGCTACTCGGTTTTCATCGGTTGATATCGTCGTCATCATTATCACCATCAAGGACAGCATCACATAAGTAGTAAGTATCGAACACTTCACGGTCACAACTGTTGCACACTATCTGTCTAGGCCCGGGCAACCTAACAGTAACATCGCCCCCGTGTAGTCTCTGACTGTGCGGCACTTTGCCTGAATCAGGCTTGTGCTTCCATACCATCATACCATACATGGCGCAGTAAAATCATAAGTAGTTGGGGAGGATTTAGAATTCCCGTTGTCTAAACACGCAGTAAAACGGCAACTCTTCTATTCACGATCGGACTCTTCTCAAGTTTAGTTGCCATTGTCTTTTCTTGGACGTCATCCATTGTATATCTCTTGTGATACACTTTTATTGTTTCAAGTTACTACGGTTTGGAAGACTGCCAGCCGTCTTCGGTGAGCGCCTTTCTCTCCCGTGTCGTATCATCTGCATGCGATCAGCTGGTCTTGTCCTCGTGTCTCGAACACGTTCCAGATCAGCCCGGTAGTTTCTGCGCGACCCCACTCGGGCGACTGGCTTCGTTCTATTATTTGTCACACCAAACGATGCGGCTGTTTACAACTCGTCTGGGACCGCGTTCGAGTGTATTGGAGTTGTTGGACATATTGGCTGTAAGCTTTCTGCCCGTTTGTAATCTCTGCATTGTAATCTCTCTGCTTTCACATCAATATTTTTCTTTATGTGTTTGCCAAACTTCATACGTGATTTGTGGTCATGTAGACCCTTATCCGACGCCGGGCTAGTGATTTCTCGCGTATGTATATCTGATGGTGTCCTTCTGGCGCCAACAAAGCCACTTATACCACGCACGGATGTGCAATCGTGCAGCATTTATGTATTGTGCGGCTAATATCTTGCTAAATTGATTGGCCAACGGTTGTGAGCTGCATGCTGAAACACGCTGTAGTGTCACTACCATTTCTATCCCTCTATTGTCTGTCTAGGCCTAGGCAACCTGACAGTATCGTATCCCACGTGCAGTCTCTGACTGTTCGGCACTTTGCCTGGATCAGGCTTGTGCTTTCATACCATACCATATACTTATACCAAATAGATAGATGAATAGAGGTCAGAGTATCAGTCTCAAGCCACTGCCTTGTGGGTAAGGACACTTTAGCCAAAGGCTTTGTTGAGAAACCTAGTTGTTCTCCTGTTTAGGTATGATCGATCTGGTAGTGTGTCTGCTCAGCTACCATTATGACTATTACAACCAAATTCAACTCCATAGCACATCTATCGTCGCGCTAATAAAACGGGTCTCCTTCCCCGTTGCATACAGCGGAGCCAGTAAGCCAAAACAGGTGGCTGGCCTGAATATTTTCGAAGCTTAGAATATACTAAATCCAAAGTTCATTTCAAATAACCGCAAACGCCTATATATATCACCAGCAAACTGTCTTAGTTTCGCTATTTATCGATGTTAGCTGTTTGTTAGATGCACGATTGTATAACGTTTACCGTGAAACAACTGACCGTGCCAAATCTTCTAGCAAGACATTTATTACGCTGTTCATGTCGATTGTGTGCAGTTATATTCGCGAGTTCACGTGCATAAACCTCACTTTTAGAATGGATCCTCGTCATTAGCAGAATGTGTTTCTTTTGACTGGTGACATTTGTCAGCGCAGACCCACGCAGAATAGAGTCATAGTAGACACGAGTAACTGTAGTAGCGCAATAATTTCGGCCTGGTGCCCAACTAAGCGGAGCGTTTACGTTCAGTGGTCAGCGTACCGACAATGCTGAACGCTTTTTGCACCTCTGTGCACATAAGATTGTTTATTCACTGTATAGAATGCGGTATTATGCACTTAGCATCTGCCTAATGACTATCAGCCATGGACCTAAATCGACCAGTTTGCCATAAGCGCAGGATGGAGGGTATACATGGTGTACCGGCACTCTTTCTGGAACACTTGACTGAACTCTGGTCACGCGTTCGTTCGATCTAGGTTCGCTTTTAAATTGTCTGAACCAAAGGCCGTCAACTTTCAGCGGCGAAGCTTTCAGAGTCTATATTTCAACAAGCTTACCCCAGAAATGTAGCAAACATGATTTCCACCGTGTTATCTGTTAATATAACCGAGAAATGGGATATGGTAACGCTTTTCAATATTATGCATCATAGCAATATTTCCTCGCCACTCAACTGGACATCATACAAGATTATTCAAGCATCCCAGGAAGTTGCTTACAAGATTCATACTAACAACAATTCAGAAACGTATCTTTCTGATCGATTCAAACTGTGGATTCCGATTGCGGATAACCTAATGAAACAGATGCGCTGCCTCAACTGAAGCTAATTTAATATGTTGTTCACATCCCCCACCACTACCGGTTTCTGGGTTTTTGTCGTCGTCAGATAGAGACAGTAAAATTAGGTTCCGTCAGCCTTGAAACAGTAATAAATGGTAAATAAAGCTATACGTTAATGTCAGCACGATGTTCAAGCACAATATCACATTGGGATTCCTAGTCAAGCACACTCAAGGTGCTCATAGATGGCCAAAATAATGTGTTGCTCACTGGCATTCGACTATTATGCGGTTTACCATTTATCCACTGTTTCAAGTCTCACTGAACCTAATCTTACTGTCTTCACCTGATGACGGCAAACAGCCAGAAACAGGTAGTGGTGTGTAAGTGTAGGGGATGTGAGCAACACATTGCTTTGGTCACCCATAAGCGCCTTGCGTGCTTGACCAGGAATCACTATGTGATATTGTGTTTGAAAACCGTGGTTCGTTGTAACAATGGCATTCGCGTATAACTTTGCCAAGCCAATTTAGTTTCCAAGCCCCCTTCAATTACCCGAGATGGGTCTCAGCTCATCGACCCTTAGGCTCACCATCCTTCGTCAGGTAAACGATGATTTTACGTCTGCCATACACGGCCATTTGTACTTGGCTGTCTTGCCTTTTCATCTCTAGATCGTTACCGAAGAGTCTATTGTGGATCGTTACTGGGTTACACTCCAGTGATTTTGCAGAAACAGAAGGCGACCGAACGTTCACGTTATGTTGGCTTTTGAGTTTCGTTTCTTGTCCAGCTCTGTTTCATTGGCCGTTGAGCGTGATCTTTCTCGCTAACCGTAATTTAAAACATGCTACTACGTTCATGCCACGTCCACGTTCAACTACCACCACGGTTGCGAACTTTCACAGAATGCGCTTACCCTGTTTTTCTACTATACCATTGGACAAAATGTGTAACATTAGCCGTGAAACTAAATGCGAGAGCCTCGTACCCTGCCCATGCGTATGCAAATGAACCGGTTGGCACGATATCGATTGGCAAATGAGATCGAAATTACAATCGGTATATTACGACTAGTACAGCTTCATGCTAAGAAAATCAGAGATAAATGTCGAGCTATTAAGGAATAACATCAACTAAAAGAATACAATGAAATCACAATCATGATAGAAGAAAACACTGTAACCGTTGTGATGGGAATTTGTGTTTAAACTAGGTGACAGGATCAACATAGCTTCTTGTCAGTTCGAGCGTATTGTTTTGTACAACCTAGATTGGGTGCGTCGTTGGTTGATCTCAAGCTGAATAGCTCCGCAGATGTCTTATCTCATTTAAACTGTTGCAACTGCATGCGCTCATAGACTGAATGTTTCATTCAACGTCAATTCATTCACGCCCAACTCGGGTCTGTGTCCACGTAGCACTTTACCTAGCTCCAGACTTGTGATTTCTGCATTCTTCTCTTGTTCTCAGTCTCCCATCTTTATGATGTTTCAGTTTCGCAGCGAAACGGTTACCAGACAAAATATCAGCTCGGCAAAAACAACAGAACATGACTTTCTGATGTTTAAACTAGCGCATATGGATGGTACAGTGTTGATTAATCTCTTACTCTTTCAAGGCCACATATATTCCCAACCTATGTTAAGTTCACGTTGCTTATGCTCGATAAATGCTGTAGCTCTGTCAATGAAAGCCATGTGCCATACAAGGTGCATTATTCTAAAATGCTTCTACTTCAATGGGTCCCCAGTACTTCTGCAGTACTTCTGTGATTTGCGGCTAATACCGTGCTAAATTGATTGACCACTAGTAGTGAGCTGCATGATGAAACACGCTGGAGTCTCACTACCATTTCTATTTCCCATCTCATATCTGTCTAGGCCTGGGCAACCTGGCAGTAATATCGCCCACGTGCAGTCTCTGACTGTGCGGCACTTTGCCTGGATCAGGCTTGTGCTTTCATACCATACCATACCAGACTAAACCGATTATTCCATTTGTAACTTTTCCGTTCCTCGTTCATTCCCGCGAGATCCTTCTTGTTTCCAGAATGCAAACGAATACTCGTTGCTCCCCGTGCGTCACAACGAGGATGAAATGAACCGTGATTTGGCCACGCTTTTGCCAGTCGAGCCAATTGGTCCGTTCGACTCTCCGCACACCAAAACGCACTTATTGCTTCAGGCGCATTTTGAACGTTTGACCGAGCTGCCTGTGTCGGACTACGTGACGGACACGCGTTCTGTCTTGGATCAAGCGATTCGTATACTACAGGTTAGGATAGATAATCAATTTCCCATTTTGACGCTAAATGTTGCTTCACGATTTACGTGTGTGCAAGAGTTGATGTGACAAACTAATCGCTACACCGCTTCAGCTGTTTACATGTTTACATATTGAACATATCGTGGATGGGCAAAGTGACATATGCTGAGGTGCTTTCTAAAGCTGGTCTACAAAGCATGTTCACCTTAATATAACAGCGCCGCCTAGGATGGCTGGGTCGTGTTGTTGTTTGCCTCCTTCGGTCGATATCGACCGTGGATGTACATCACAAACGCATCATGGTTTCATGCTCCGCAGCTTTTAGAATTACAAAACAGTCCCATTCGAGAGTGACAATCTCTTCCGCAGCGCTCATGTGTACAGAATGTAAAATGGTCGTATTCCCAAAGATCTACTCTATAGTGAGTTGAAATCAGGAAGTCGACCCTTGTGTAAGTCGCACTTGCGGGATAAATACGTTTGTAAAATAGATATGAAAGCTCTCGACATTGGCCCAACGAGTTGGGAAGAACTTTTTCGTGATTGCTCATTTTACACGCACTGTGTAAAAGCGTCATCTCCAAGCTGAAAAAGAACAGATACTGCACTCGTCTGCTGAATATAGATCAAACCGTGAGTGTGCAACTGCTGCCTATCGCTACGTCAACCGAATGAGGCCAACAACGAATAGAGAAGGAGGTCGTTTCCGGGTGCTAAATTCTGGGAATATGGTATGATGCGATAGAATCCATCGTTTTCCTTACACTTTGGCCTCATGCTGATGCGTTTTGATGTTCGTATTGAAAATCACTAGCTAGCTTTATCGGACGATTACCTTAGAAATAGTCACTTGCTGAGTTTTTCTTTCAGTCTCAACAAATCATCATGAATTTGTCCTTAAATGCCCTACCAGATACACAGTATCCTCTATTCCGGTGGTTTAGAGGTTACAAGGCTTTTGGGTCCTTTTCAATTTGATGCCACGTGCCGCAGAACCAGCCAAATGGTTTAGTTCTGTGCAGCCAAAACACTTGTTATTGTTGGCCAGCAATGCTAATAACCCATTTTAAACCACCGTTGGATCTCTGAGGCCCCAGTATTTTGTTGGAACCGTCAGCCTCTTTGCACATACTATGGAATTTCGAAATGAGAAACATTTCCTTTTCCTCAAGTGTGTATGTAAGCACAAGCCTGATCCAGGCAAAGTGCCGGACAGTCAGAGATTGCACGTGGGCGATATTACTGTCAGGTTGCCCAGGTTTGGAGTGATACCTATTAAGTCGCAGTCTCATCTTCTTTCAACATTTGCTTGATGTAAAATGGAGGTTAAATTTAACAAGAAAACAAGATACGGCTACTTGCCACAATCCGCTTTTTTGTACGACACTGATGCTTTTGATCTCTGACTGATGATGACCTCCCACCGCTTAGCTATTCTCTGGCGTTCACTCGTTGCATGCATGCTCACATTCTTTTGTTTTATTTACTGGACAGGCTATACTGGATGCGTGCGCGCAATGTGGTTGGCTGACGAGCAGCTTGAACTCCATACTTCTCATGCAAATGCTTACCCAAGCTGTATGGATTGATCGAAGCGGCAGCAGTCTGCTTCAGCTGCCCGGGGTTTCGAGGGATCACCTTGGTGCTTTCGAGTAAGTTTCAAGTTTGATCTATGCTAGTGTTTTCCTCTTGTCCTCATTCCAGAGTTTCGCGACCAAACTGCCTTATAGGTAAAGCGTGTATCAAAGGTCAAAAGTGCATTTGGCCACATCGCTCTAGTTATGAAGAAGAAGAAATTGGCTTTATTCATATAAACGAATTTTCAGCAGTTACAAACATTTCACCAAATAATTTAAAACAAATTGACCGACAGTTCCCGATATCAATTTATCGACTGTCGCAGGTATCCACCATGTAAGACGACCTAATTTATCGCACGAGTTTGATTTTGTTATCTCATGATAGTATGTTGGCTGGTACACTGATAATTAGGATTATCAATAAAACACCTTTTGACCGAACAGTCTGGCTCATAAGGCAGTGGGTTAATACTGTGTTTGTGTGACCTCCAATCATCGACCTTCCTGACAGGAGTGGTTCTGTTGGTGCACATTCATGTTTCCTTAGAGAACTTCAAAAATGTGTGTATCATGAAATGTACTAATAGATTGAACGTATTTATGAAACTTGAATCGTCGCATGAAATCAAAAGGCCAACCAAGTCAAAATGACTTGTTTCTCATATTTATAGACCCTATTTAGAAGAAGTTCCTCAGTGTGAAATCTCTGTTCAATTAATTTTCAGACGTACAGATGGGTCTTTTATCACCGACTTGCCTGATTTGATCGACACCGAACAAACACAACCGGGCTACTTGAAACAAACCCTGAAAGAGTATTTTCGACCTTGTGGGTTGGCGAAAGTCGAAGAGGTATGCATTTACCGTATTCACGTGTATAATGTGTTCGCACCCGATTAATTTTATCTTGTTTTTCATCTTTCAGACAATCAAGCGTTTCCCACTGATTGAAGTCAGCGTTACGTTGATCGGGCCGGATCCCAAAGAGCAACGTAACGCACGCCATTGGTTCCGATTGAATAAATCCGGCAAGAGCATGGAAACGCGCACGGTCTATGCGGACACAGAGTACACGCTGATGGTTCGCTTACGGAGAATTAACGCGGCTGGGAGAAATGAGATATCGGTGAGATCACAGTCAGCGTGCTATATTGAGTGCGATAGTTTAGTTCTCTGAGCTGCTTAATATCAACTCAAGTGTCCATTTTTCTTTTTCGTATTAAATACCAAGTGCACTCTTTCCTCCTATGCGCTTATTGTAATACTCACAGCTCCACACTTATTGTGGGAAGCAGCACCATACCTTGTTGGTTATAGGCGTCTTGAGCATAATATTCAGTGTACTGGCAACTTTATATTAACTATAGTGTTTGTAAACGCGTACGGCTCTACTCTTGTTAAACTTGGGTGAGAAGCCTGCGCGTTAAGAAACTTAGATTCAATCAACCTGGTTCTAAAATGAAACTGAACCCATGTCTTTGGCGCTTCATTGTCCTCTGTTCTCTAGCCATGCTATCGATTTTTTCAACCATATTTCATTGCTCTTGCTAAACGGTTTTTCGATTCCATTACCAACATGTCAGTTACCTTGTGAATGATATATTCATCCGTTTATTGATATCATTATTCGTTTTCAGCATCAGCCTGTGAGCGTTTCGCCCATGATCAAATCCAAACAGGAGGGTTGGGTTGTCATCCTTGGCGATCCGAGTTCAAATATATCACTCGGTGGTGAACTGCTTGCACTTAAACGCGTATCACCGAACACAGTGGCCAAATCCGATGCGAACGGTAAGGTTCTGACAAATGGGCGTGCAGTGAGCATGCTTTTCCGACTCCCTTACCCCCCGTCAGCGCCGACAAGCCAAACACAACCGAGGAAACGCCACCACCTGTCCTTGTATATCATGTCGGATACTTATGTGGGATTAGATCAACAAATATTTTTCGACCTGGATGTCATCCCACCCACGACAGCTGACTGACCCGTGTCTTTCATGTTGTTATTTTTGAGGACCACGACGGACGCTATCCCTGGTTATTTTTGCAAGGACATGTTTTACATCATTTGAAATTCCTTATGCACTTGTTTCTCTGGTCAAACCGTGATAGCAATTATGCTTCAAGCCAATTTGTGGTAACTGTAGTGGGGATTAGGGCAGCCAATGTACACAAGGATTGTATACGAATCATCATCGTTAAATACCAGCGACTTGATGTTTTCAATTATGATGCTGGTGTATCTTAGCAATTTGTTTAATTCATCAATTTTAAAAACGGTTCTACTCGATCAAATCGAAAGGTGGACGTAAAGATATTGCAACGTCCTACCATCTATCGTGTCCAAAGGAACAACGCGATGCAGTTGCGCACTAGTTGGTTGCACTAGGGGAGTAGCCTTAATATCGCCCTCGGTAGCAGTAATAATGCTAGGTCAAGCAGTGATGAAATGCCGAAATGCAGCTTAAGTATGAGAAAGAGGTGACAACCCATCGCGATTTTGCATCGAGCATCGGTCCAAGATATTGCTTGCATTTTTGAAACAGTAAGAAATAGAACACAAGTAACGAGGTATCGAAATTATCATTATTTACAAAATCTGGAAATCACGGTATTTGATAAAGGAAACTGAGGGATTAATCAACCCGTAATAAAAGGAAAAATAGAGCACATGAAAACAATTGAATGGTTAACGCAGGAAGTGGAAACAAGAAAGAAACTAAATAGACGTGGTCCCACTAGTCCAGTGGGGGGGGAGTTTACACAGACGCGAAACGCAGGAAGCTACGCTTCAGCACCTTGTAGTATTCAGCTGAAAAATAAGAGGAACTATGATAGTTAATCATCCTGATCAGCTAATGACCCTTCAATAGTACTATTACTAATACCGACTAAGGTTATGTCGAAAGAGACTACGAAAACCCGTATCAACAATATACTGGACAATATTGTTTGTGACCTTTCGTTGTACCATATTCATGAAAAACAAAGTTTGTAATGAAACGATTAGAGCAGTTTGTTGGTAACGTGTCAGTACGAACCCACATAACCAAAAAAACTAAGGAATTATACAGCATGTATGTGTATGAAATCACAAGTCTGATTCGGGGTAAGTGTCGCACAGTGATAGACCACATGTGGGCTAAGATCTGTTAGGTTGTCCAGACCTGAACAGATATAAGAAATGGGAAATGGCAGTGAGACTCCAGGTCACTATCGATGACACGGTGTTAGCTGCACAAAAGTACCGCACATACGTGTCCATCTTAAACTCAGCGCCCACCATGGCATGTGGTATGGTATGAAAGCACAAGCCTGATCCAGGCAAAGTGCCGCACAGTCAGAGACTGCACGCGGGCTAAGATACTGTCAGGTTGCCCAGGCTTAGACAGATATGAGGGGGGGATAGAAATGATAGTGAGCTCCAGCGTGTTTCAACATGCAGCTCACTACCGTTAGCCAATCAATTTAGCACGATGTTAGCCGCACAGCACAGAAGTGCTGCACGATTGCACATCCATGGCACGTGTAGTTCTTAGTCATCTTAAAATTGATCAAGTGAATGGAATTTAAATTTGATCCTTGTTCGTACTAACACCCTTGGTTTGACGAAGCTTGTGTCAGAAGCGAAACGTTATCAATAAACTGTTTTAACCGACTCATCATAAACTTTCAGGTCAGACACTTTTCAGAACTATCGTTCGCCTTATAGGGCATCGTTTGATAACAGTTTCAATATGCAGTCTTTAAGTTGCTTCTAAAAAATGATTTTGAGCGTCCACATAATTGAGGCACTAGTGATTGTTGATTCTGATTCGTCAATTTTATCTACGCATGTGCATACTCATGAGTTGCCGCTTAATCTACTTTTCAATGAAAGCCAACTGTATGAGAGGTTTGTATTTTTCCTTGCTGGATTTAGTAAGTCAGTGATGATGTATCGTGTCAAGTGGTACGATTCATTTCATTTGGGTTCAAACGAAATACAAAAATTGTCATTCTGCGCTTCGTCATTATCATGGAGAGTATTATACCGGTAGCAAGTGCCAAGTGCTTAACTACTATACAACCATGACCTAAAAAGCTACTGAACAGCTACAGAAGATTAGGCACAGACACATTGAGATGAGGTGCCTACACATACAATGAAACATGGATTCAATCACACGTTGTACGCGAGCAGAGCGACATCACAGCTTCCACTGCCACGCATCATAACAAGCCCTCATCGTCACATCTTGCCCGCATAGAACATTACGCAAACAATCCCAGATGCGTAGAATCTTAAACGTTGTTTGGGTAACTGTGAGACGAAAATTCGTGATACTGTGTTCATGTGACCTCTATCCATCAGTCTAGGCCTGAGCAACCTGGCAGTATCTTAGCCCACGTGCAGTCTCTGACTATGCGGCACTTCGCCTGGATCAGGCTTGTGCTTTCATACAATCATGCACCCATCAGCATGGTATGAGTAGCTCTGTTGGTGCTTGAAGGACGCAGCCCAGTATAGCTCGATGGGCCACGGAGGTATAAAGACCATCTCACCACGTGACTGTAATATCATAATTTTATATCTTTTCATAAAAATTTCTAAATGCTACGACGCAACGCCCAATCAGAATGACCACTCGTGCACCGAACCTTAAGTGGACAAGATGCAACTACACGACTGGATCGGTTGAAAACCGGTACCTGATCAGAAAAGCAGTTCATCGGGATAATTCGATGAACACGTCATTGTTGGTTGAACCGCTGGACCTTGGCCGATATCAATAGTGAAACGGCGCGATTTTGGCGAGTCTGGTGATTGACTACCGAAACCGATTCTGTTCGATAAACGGGTGCAGACAACCTGGAGATTAATAGAGGTGACAATTCAAAACAAAATCTTCAAATGTTTGGATAAAAAAGTAACAAGTCCACTTTAAATAATGATGTCGCCACAATCGTAGCGTGTAACATATTCCGGGTGCCAAGTCAAAGATTTGGCGCACTGGCAAGAAGAAACTCGCCGTAGCAGTAGGCTCAGCGGGTGTTATTTGTTTACCTGGGTGAGCTGGTTAATGAAAACCTTAAACAAAATAAACAAAAATACTCATTTGCATGCATTTCCATCACATACACGCATACAAATGAGGATTCTTTCAAGTCTATGAGATTAAAAAGGTTGATCGTGCTAACCTTATGCAGCAGTGGCTCAAAATCTCATGCATGAAAGCACAAGCCTGGTCCAGGCAAAGTACCGCACAGCCAGGGACTGTACGTGGGCTGAGATACTGTCAGGTTGCCCAGGCTTAGACAGATATGGGGTAAAAAATAGAAGCTAATACCTTACACAATATGGTTACAAACCGAAGACAACATCGTTTAGTTTGAGTTCGCATATTTCACGCTAACACATTCTGCTGTCTCTGAAATACACAAAATCGTCAGTTCCACAAAATTTCCGAATGCCATTCGGAGGTCTATGAACACCATGATAGTTGTTCAAGTAACTGGTGGATTGTGAATATTTGATCTATAATACCTTGGTAGGATGTGCGATCATTCAGTACTTCTGTGCTGCTCGGGTAACACCGATAGTGAGCTGCATGCAGAAACCCGCTGGATTCTCACTACCATTTCTATTTTCTTTCTCATATCTGTCTAGGCCTGGCCAACTTGATAGTGCCTTGACCCAAATGCCATTTATGACCGCTTGATATTCAACCGGTGAAGCAAGATGGAATCAAACTGATAAGCTGATGATTTTCAAAGGAATCACGCTGTCCCGTTTCAGAAATCGGTACGATTTATGAATCACTCAAAAACGTAGCTACGCGTTTCGCAGTACAAATATAAGAAACAGCATTCACGTTTGCAAGCTACAGCGAAAACACCAAATTATCACAACCTTACACCCTGTGGTGTTTAGGTTTTTGGGGTCTAGCGTGGATCCTCGTCTGAGTCAAAGCCTTATGAGAAATCGCGCATGTACTGCTAATCAATCCATGTTTAAAAAATGGTCTCCGGTATTATATCGCTGATGCCTAACTGCTCGCAGCCCGTTGTTCAAATAGGATTGAACAATAAAAGCCGCAAGGAAGCTGTTTGCCGATGTTGTTTTACTTATTCGCCCAATTCAATTAGTGTTTGCATGTGTCAGCACATTCCTTTTTAAGTATAATTACACCGTGATTGTATTGCAGTAAAGCGTATCAATAGGCGCTATCGTTGCTGATCTGTTGTCTTTGGTGATGATTATTTTAAGTTCCAACTTGATGGCAATGATGATTTAAACGATTATTCTCTAATAAATTGTTTCACATCAACAACGAAGCAACAGAGGAGACGCTGTTAATATTATGATCGAGACATTTTTATTACTATTAATATAATAAGTAGTATATGTCAACCGTTAGGAAGCGTATTGCACAGCTTACCTCATCAAAGAAATTTTCCAAAGCTACGGCGTTACGCGTTCCAGGTGCGAGCGAGGATGAGTCATTTGAATTCTGTGGAAAAATATGAAATCGATACATAATTTTTAATACAAATGACACATTTGGATATGGTTGGAGTACCGTTAGTCCGTCGTTTATTTTCAGGCATTTTCTACATCCAAATTACGCTAGGAAATGATAGGAAGCCTGAAGGTATCACGGCCCGTGTACAGTTCATCTGTGAGTAGCAATAAATGATAATCTACATGGGATTTTAGACATGAATCGTATCGCGAGAAAATGGACCCATATTTTATGTACAATCGCTTTTCTAATTTATTAATGAAGGCAGTCTGAATGATGAACGGCTTCGGTGTCGTTGTGTATGTATGTATGAAATCACAAGCCTGATCGAGGCAGTGTCGCACAGTCAAAGACTGCACGTGGGCTAAGATACTGTCAGGTCGCCCAGGCCCAGACAGTTATTGGAAAAGAAAATAGCAATGACAGTGAAAATCCAGCGTGTATTCGCATGCAGCTCGCACAGAAATGCTGCACGATTGCACATCCGTCGTTGTGCAGCAAAGCATAAGCCACTATACCTGATAGTATCTTAGCCCACGTGCAGTCTTTAACTGTGCGGCACTTTGCCTGGATCAGGCTTCTGATTTCATACATACATACATACATACATACACTATACCTAATCACAAATAACAACGGTACAGCCAATGTGGAATGTGCGAAAAATAACTGTAGAGGGATAACGAGATAATGTGTAAAACAGTATGTATGTATGTATGAAAGCACAAGGCTGATCCAAGCAAAGTGCGGCACAGTTAGAGACTGCACGTGGGCGAAGATACTGTCAGGTTGCCCAGACCCAGACAGATATGAGGAAGAAAAAAGAACAGGAAATGGTAGTTAGATTCCAGCTTGTATCAGCATGCATCTCACTACCTCTGGCCAATCAAGTTAGCACGATGTTAGCCGCACAGCACAAAGTACTGCACGATTGCACATCCGTGTAAAACAGTAGTATCGGTGCAAATAATCCTAATAACGTTGATCATTCCGGCTCCAGTGGCA
This sequence comes from Atriophallophorus winterbourni, assembly GCA_013407085.1. Classification (NCBI taxonomy): domain Eukaryota; kingdom Metazoa; phylum Platyhelminthes; class Trematoda; order Plagiorchiida; family Microphallidae; genus Atriophallophorus; species Atriophallophorus winterbourni. Next base: position 64,150 of record JACCGJ010020027.1, read on the forward strand.
GTGCTGTAACGTGTAAAGTAGTCCTTAGATGAGTTTTGATTCAAATCTTAGGGTTAAGAGATAGTCACCACAATGTTATTAGCATTGCAAATTGTATCAGAGATGGGGAAAAGTATATCGCCAATGGAGTAGAAAGAGAAACTTAGGTTAACTGAGAACAGTTAAGGGTGCTCAGCTTTATTTATCCTTAATTACATGTACCGCTTTATTATATGTACTGCTTTATCGTATTTAAGGCATGAAATCTATGTGATCTATGTAAAGTGTCATACACTGTGCGTGGGCTAAGAGATTGTCCGTTTGTTCAGGCTAGGCAGATATGAGAACAAATAAGGAAATAACAGTGTGAATCCAACGTTTTTGAACACAGATCAGTAGTGGTAGAGCGCTTTACTTGTACTCATTAGGATATAAGCAAATTCTGTTTCGAAGCATTCGCATGATTTGTGTGTTGTTTTAATTCGATTGCACGGACAGAAGTAAGATTGCGCGCGACTATTGTCACACTTCTCTAACATGGTGCAAAACTGATGGCCACACCACCATGAGATCTTATACGGATGGCAGTGTAACTCCAGTGTATATTCGCATGCAGTCTAATGGTATACCAACCCAAATGCGGTTTATGAATGCGCGGTACTTAATCTATTAGATTAGCGCGTTGTGGAGAATTGACCTTCAACGTTTAGCTACTCGTGAGTAACAGATCAATAAAAATATTCACAAAGTTGATCACGACGCTACATGATGTAAGCATTGGACTCATATTTCACTGTTTGCACTAATCATCTTGTCAAGGGACTCGTACTCCCAACCATTACCGTCGTAATCTTATGCCACATGACTTGGGTTACCGTCTGCTATCTGACCGATTACAATTAAACATATATTAATCAATCTAACGTTGTCTTATCAGTATCTTAGCCCACGTGCAGTCTCTGGCTGTGCGGCACTTTGCCTGGATCGGGCTTGTGTTTTCATTTATTCATTCCTTCATTCTTACCAGTCTTACTGGAGCTAGTAACTTCCAATGTTTATGTGTGCAATATCTGCGCAGTTGACCACGTTAAATTGATTTTCCATCCATACCGAGCAACACGCGGAAATTATGTGGGTCTCAATACCATTTTCCATTGATTTTATCTGTTAAGAGATGAGCAATCCGTAAGTATCTCCGCCTATCTGCAGAATGACTGTATGGCCCTTTGTTTGGATCCTAACTTGTAATTTTATACATATATCATGGACACTATTTTGTTATTTACAGTAGTAGTAGTAGTAGTAGTAGTAGTAGTAGTAGTGAATGTAGCCGTTTAGAAAATCATGGAAACTCACCACAAGAATCTCGGGAAATCCAAATTCCGCTGCCACATTGGGTTCATTTTTGTTTCGATCCCACGATGAGTAATCTACGTTTGATGCGCTCAAATCAACAAAAATACTCCCGGGATCGCGAGCACTGTTATCAAGTGTGACCGAGCGATGAACGGAACTCATTTGGCTCACACAACCTGGTGTCAAACGAGCATGATTAGTCCTGTCTAAACGTTTGTACAAGCGTTTCTGCTCGCTTTTATTCAGTAAATCAATCTTTGATCCAGCAACAAGTACGGGAATGATTTTCTCGTTGGTATTTGGCCGTCGCTTGGTCGAGTCGTCGTATCGATCCACGCTTCGAAATCGTAGGCCAGACAGGGGGTCGTTTGCAGACAGGTAATTTAGAAAGTTGGAAACACGTTTGACGCCTGTGGTATTTGGAGGATTCAAAGATTCCATACTGATGGACGATATAAAAGGCAGATACGTTAGCTTTGTGTTGAACTGAAATTGGTAAGTGCCACATCAATTTCAATCGAGAAAACATCACTAGTCTTGATCTGAGTTAATCCGTAAAATTGGTGATACGATATAGGCTGATATAGATATCGTTTGGGGAAAATTAGTATTGTTATGGGAAGTAAAGTAGTTAAGATTTTGCACGAATTATACACCAATATAAAGGACCAAGTATAGCAGTTAGCTTATTCATCTTTCTAGATATTTGTAGTTCGATTCCCACAATACTTTAGAAAATGTGCTTAATACTTTTTAATTTATATTACTTCGCACTGTAACCGTTTGGGATACATGTACAGGACGTGTTTAAACTAGCGGAGACGACGCCGGTTAATGACTGAAACGGAGTGCCGTTGCGTTTTAATAAGCGGCACCTTACATAAATGACAAGACCGAATTCTAAGCAATCGCTTAATCATGTCAAATGCGCACTGCTTACGTCTCTCGTCAATAAAAAATACGTCATGCCGAGGTGTCTATAGATCAGCCAATTGTATTACTCAAGCAGCCACTTTACAACTGGGAAGTGTCATACCAACCTCTCCATGCATTAAGACTGTAAATATTTTTTCTGATCTATGAGTGCATTTTCTATGCAATTAGTGATGGCGTCTAAAATCATCAGAATTTAAACACAGTACACAAAACATTATCATGAACACATCTGAGTACCAAACGGATTTTGTAATGATCGACTGTTTTCCTGGTCATAGACCGCACCTAGGCTATGATACTGTCAAGTTGACCAGGCCTAGAGAGATATGATAATGAAAATAGAAATGACACCGGCATGTATTTGCACGCATCTCACTACCGGTGGGGAATAAATTTAACAAGGTGTTAGCTGCACAGCAAAAACGTACGGTAAGATTGTGCATCCGTGCCTAAAACAGTTCTATGAGTCAAGTGATGGAATCTGCATTTAATATCGACAGTGATGGTGGAAAGTTTATAAACCGGTAAGCTTCAGGTCGATATTTTAAAAGAAATGGAAAGACTATCAACAATAGTATTCGAGTATGCAATCTTTTGACAGTCAGCATCCAGCTCTGGTGCTAATCAAGAGACTTATTCTTGTTGTTCAATAACGACACCAGCAAGAATAGTGGTTCTTCGTTTTACGTCTTATTTCAAGCAAATTGTCAGTAAGAATTTAGTGAAAATAAAATAAAATACAAGCAGGTGGCAACTAAAAGATGCCTATTAATATTAAACAGCTGAAGTGACGTATTTAGCAATTATAAGATTACCTGCCGTTCGGGGATTTGAGGAAAAATTCTTGCAGCCACTTTCGCAGATTCAGTTCTGATTTACGATTTGTACAATCGTACGTCAAAATTATTCCGTGAACTCCATAATAAAAGACAGAGCGGGTATTGGAATGCGCTGCACAGCCACCAACATCCCATAACTCTATAAGGTAGGGTTTATCGCCATTCCGATATTGACGGAACTTCGAAAATGATTGAAGAACAAAAACGCTTACTATAACCTCTAAATTGCAACCGATTGTGTACGTCGGGTTAATTAGTGGCTGCTGGTAGCACAGCAAGTGAATGAAACTAGATTTACCCACGCCTGTTTGAGTAATGACGATTAATGAAGAAAAATGCACACCTGAATCACCCAGAACCACCACTTTGGCGCGATCGAACTCCATCTACATTCTGAAATGATGATGGGAGTGACAAAAATATCGAAAGACAATGAAAACATTAATCAGTACGTAAAACAGGGTCATAACAAAATATATTACACAAAATATCAAGAAAAATGTTTCCTCAATTTCAATGGCAACAATCTGTTGATTGATATATTCACTCGAATGGGATGAAGGGTTGCCGGTAAAATATGACGATTTTGATGGCAAGTTGTTCGTTGCATGTGCCCTAAACACCCTTTACTAAATATGTTGATTTTGGCCTACTGCACGATGTGCACTTGTGCAGTATTTCTGTACTTCAAATTTAACACCTTGCAAATCAATCTGCAAAAGTACTGAAGTGCATGTGAAGACATGCAGGAGTCTCACTGCTATTTTCCTATAACTGCGAAAGCCTACCTCATATATAGACAAGCACAGTCTCCTTGTCCCTCGTGGACATTGTATGCCAGAAGAGGCGTATGAATCCGCAAGGATAACCGGCTCGACTGGTTGAGATGATGTCGGGAGTCCCTGCTTGGCCTCTACCTCGCGAATGGCTTGTGAACTGTACCTACAGTATCCGGCCCCGATAGGTGCGATCCTTAATCTCGCTCCGCTGCCTTGCGGGTTAGGCTTGAGGTGGGAGTCCTCAAGATCAACTCCTCTACTTCGGCCTGGGCAACCGGGTAGTATCACGCCCACACCCAAACAATGACAATAACAGTACTAGAAATTCCTAACTCTATCTCTTCTATTGCTTCTACCGCCTCTTCTCCACATGTTACCATCCCCGATTTGCTCTCTCTACCTGATGTACGACTCATGCCGTCTAGACAGCCGTCGATTGCTGCAACTCTTTTACGCCCGCGGGTTTCATTTAGGTTAGCTTCGTTTAACGTTCGGACCTTGCTACAACCGGGACAACAGGCCGGCCTTGCACGAACGCTCGAGACGTTAGGCATTGATATCTGCTGCTTATCGGAAACCCGTTTCCGTGACACACGCAAAGTCTGTCAGTTGGTCTCACCAGCTGAACCAGACAGCAGATTCCACCTGCGCCTCTCTAGTGACCCGGATGCTTCCTCTGCCGGATTGGCTGGCGTCGGTATCGCGCTCAGTTCCCGGGCTGAGCAATCACTCTTAGAGTGGATTCCCGTTGACAGCAGACTGTGCGGTGCACGATTTCGTGGCCACTGTCGGGTGAACAGGCGGTGCAAAACGCGGAGGGATTTGTTTGTGATTTCTGCCTACGCTCCAACGGACTGTAGTGTGGATCTCAGTAAGGACAACTTCTATGAGAAGTTGCATAGTTTGTTTCGCAAGACACGCAGGACAGATGTCGTAATCATGGCAGGAGATCTCAACGCTCGCGTTGGTCGCCTGTCTGAATACGAGCGCCACCTTGGAGGTCAGTATGAGCTGGATGTCGGGCGTTCAGATAACGGAGAACGATTGCTCACATTCTGTGGCGATCACCGCCTCTATTTCTCCAGTACGGCATTTCGGCGTTCCCAGCGTCGAATGGCCACCTGGCGCTCACCATCACAGCACGTCTGGTCTCAAATTGACCACATTGCTATTAGCTACAGGTGGCGTGGTAGCATCAATGATTGTCGTTCATACTGGACCACCAGTGTGGACTCAGACCATGCGCTAGTCTGTGCGACAGTCAACTTCCAATTTGGGGGTAAGGCACGCGCAAGACGAAGTCATGTAGACACCGCCTCTTTGATGCTCCCCGCTGTCAGAACCGAGTTCCATCATGCATTGACCAGGGAGCTCGCAGAAGCACCCCCGTCTGATGTTGAGCAGCACTGGAAATTCGTTCGGACAGCACTGTCCTGCGCTACTTCTGAAAGCTGTCAACCCACCCGCGCTTTGCCACGCTCTTGGATCTCGGCCCAGTCACTTGCTTTAATCGATCACCGTCGAACTTTACCCACCGGCACTAAACACAACCGTGCTCGGAGAGAATTCAATACCCGCTTAAAGGCCAGCTTAAGGAATGACCGCGAGTTCTGGTGGACGCAACGTGCTTGTGAGATGGAGGTTGCAGCCGCCTCGGGCAATACTCGCAAATTGTTTCAGTTAATTAGAGCTACTGGTTCGAAACTGAATACAGTGAGCGAGACTATTTGCGAAACTGACGGCTCGCCGATCACCAATCTTAGTAGACGCTTAGAACGATGGGCTGAGCACTTTAGTTCCCCAAAATAGTATCGATGACCAATGGAGTGGGATTCAAACCTCCTTGGAAACAGCCGCGTTGGATAGTTATGGGTTGACTTCCCGTGTAGCTCAGCCCTGGGTTTCTGCGAATTCTCTCCAATTAATGGACCAACGTCGGTTGCTTTCTGCTGATAGCATACATGATGCGTCACGAAGGCTTATTAAACGTAAACTGGTTGCCAGTTTGAGAACCGACAGGGAAAGTTGGTGGAGTTCTAAGGCTACGGAAATGAAATCTGCGGCAGCTGTAGGCAATTTCAGAAAATTGTTCCAACTCATCAGAACAACTGGAAGCGGGCGACCAGGCATCAGTGAGTTGATACGTGAAGCAGATGGTTTGCCAGTTTTTAACATGCACAGCCGCATGGAGCGATGGGCAGAACATTTTGAAGCACAGTTTAACTGGCCTTCTGCACCCACTGATTTCGAGAATACGGAACACTGTACCCCATGGTCGATTTCTCTTGAGGCTCCGACTCAATCAGAGATTTACAGTGTAGTCCGGAGCCTTAAGCGCTATCGGGCATCAGGTGCTGATGCCTTGCTTCCGTCATTGTTCAAAGATGGCGGTTTCGCTTTAGTTCGCGAACTTCAAGCGCTGTTCGCCAACATATGGGCTGAGGAACGCGTTCCGATCCCTTGGAGAGAATCAGTAATTGCTCCGATTTTCAAAAAGGGACGGCGCGATTCCTGTGAAAATCATCGGAGTATCAGTCTCATTTCAGTAGCTCCTAAAATACTGGCGTCCATTCTGCTCCACCGATTGAGTACCAAACGGGAAGAGCAAATCCGTGAGGAGCAAACTGGGTTTCGTGCCGGCCGAGGGTGCATAGATCAAATTTTCACACTCCGTCAGTTACTGGAGCAACGCCACACTTTTCGTAAACCAACAGTCGTGGTATTCCTTGACATCCGAGCGGCATTCGATTCAATCGATCGTGAAAGTCTTTGGAACTGTCTACTGAGACATGGAGTGCCCGAGAAGTATGTTTGGATCTTGAAAGCCTTATATTGCCAAACTTCGGGCAGGGTTCGAGCGTACGGACAATTGTCGTCCTCGTTCAATATCTCCAGCGGGGTGCGGCATGGCTGCCCTATCTCGCCGTTCCTTTTTAACTTCGCGATCGACGATGTCCTGAGAAAAGCTTTAGCTGGCCTGGTGGGCACAGGTGTTGAACTTCTGCCGGGTGAGCGAGCGACCGATCTTGAGTATGCCGATGACATCGCACTTCTGGGAGATGACCCTCATATAATGCAACAAGCCCTGGACCGCCTGGCACTTGAAGCTTCAAGGTATGGCATGTGCTTTGCGCCTAACAAGTGTAAAACACTTACCCAGGATTGGAGCGGCTCTATTCCAAACCTAACTGTGTGCGATGTCAATCTTGAATTGGTCGACAGCTTTGCTTACCTTGGCAGTTGTATCTCCGCTGGAGGTTGTGTCGAGGACGAGATCTCACATCGTGTTCGCAAAGCAGGTGCAGCGTTTGCTAACCTTCGCCACCTGTGGCGTCGACGCGATGTTTCACACCATACTAAAGGCCGAGTGTACAACGCAGTGGTGCGTGCTACGCTCCTTTATGGCTGCGAAACCTGGTCTATCCAAGCGGAGGATGTCCGTCGGCTTTCTGTTTTTGATACCCGTTGCCTGCGTAGAATTGCTCGCATTCGGTGGCAGCATCGTGTTACAAATATAGATGTCTGCAAGCGGGTGTTAGGACCAGGTGGCCACGGACTGAGAGAAATGCTGATGCTTGCTCGCTTGCAATGGTTGGGACATGTTTCAAGAATGCCTACTCACCGTTTACCGTACCGCGCCTTATTCGCAGAGCCTGACAGAAGCTGGAGAAAAGATCGGGTGGCCAGTCCATGACGTGGCGCGTTGGGATGAAGCAACTCACCGTTCAGTTGCCGTGTCGGTGGGGTCCAAAAGCTCCACCTAATAGTTGGCTGGAAACCTTACGCGATATGGCTACAAACCGAAGTCAGTGGCGCCAGTGTATTTTATTGTGTCATATTTTTTTATTTTTTATTCGGTATTATTTTACATAAAAAAAACCCAAAAAATCGCATGCAGTGAAACTACAAAAACAAGCTGCTTTTGTGCATTTGCTTTTGCGTATTCCGCTTGCCTGCTTTCCCTTTTCCACGCGCTTGCTTATCTGTTTTTCCTGCTTCATATTGCTTGGCACTTTGTCTGGCTCCAGACTTGTGCTTCATGATGATGATGATGATGACTTTGCCTGGATCAGGTTTGTGCTTTCATACCATACCTTATTACTGAAAACTCCGGGCTACATGGCGCTTAATGCGAATACCCAAAATGCCGCAACGTCATGGAAAGCCATTTCACTCCGAATTTTGATTATGCGTTTCCGTGGAAAACCGGTCAACCTGACTGCTTTGTCTGTTTACGCGTCTACTTTGCCCACTGACGATGCACCCAAGGACGCATTTTACGAAGAATACCAATAAGCCGCGATAAAATCCCTAGGCGTGACATGCTGATCATTGCGTGTGACTAGAATGCCTGTACAGGCGCACCGGACGCTACTACTCAGCGGATTATTGGCAAGTTCAGCCTTGAAACACGATGCGAAAATGGTGATCGCATGCTTGATTTCGCCAGCTTTAACCGTCTTACAGTGACGAACACGCGCTTTCAGCATTCCCGGATGCACTTACTGACATGGTATTCTAACGACGAACGCACTGCACTGCTGGATCATATTTTGGTCCGCTCGCGCTGGAGCTCATCTGTTGAGGACTGTAGGGTTAACGTGGTGCGGAGACTGGCGACACAAGCGGTACATATCACGTCTTGTTGCGCGCGAGAATCAAACTTCACCTCAGCTCTCGTCCGAGGCCCCGCGCTATCAAACGAATTAATACAGCGTCTTTGAATGAAAAGTGTCTCGCTCTATCCAATTATCTCGCCTCCGAGCTAACTGACTTTAAGGTTTCGGACGAATGCGATGCTTCAGTCGACTCTCAATGGAATCACCTGAAATCAGCGTTACAGCGAGCCTCAATAGCGGAGCTCGGGATAACTTTCCGAAAACGGAAAGACTGGTTATCCGAGGAAACCCGGAGGTTAGCTGACAAAGCTAGAGAAGCGCGATTGTCGGGATCGTCAGCGCACCGCAGCCTCAGGCGACAAGCCACGGGTTCTACTAGGCACGATCGCAACAAGTATTGGGGAAAGTGTAGCTGAATAAATGGAGAATGATTCGAATAGCGGCCAATTTGGCTCACTCGTTCGACTGATCTGTATTTCTTCGGGCCGACGTAATTCACATTGCGTCGGATTCTGGAACATCGTTACCGTTATCAGCAGGCAACAACAGCTTGTTTCATCGAACTAGAAGCCGCATTCGACTCCGTCGACCGATATTCGCTGTGGAGTGTGATGCTGGCGGATAGTATGCCGGATAAACTTGTGCGCATGATGCAAGCGTACTATTCATTCATGCAGAGCCGAGTACGCGCATATGGAATCGTGTCCTCGACGTTCCCTATTAGGACTGGTGTCCGGCAAGGGTGCCCTTTGCCCCTGTGTTATTCAACTTCGCGATCGATTGGACAATGAAGCAGGCGCTTTCAGATTACGCCGGTGTGATGCTGAGCCCGAGCGTCTCGATTGCCGATTTGGTGTATGCCGACGATATCGTAATCTTGGGGATGATCCTCGAACGCCTCAGCGCATTTGCTTCTATACTGGGCTACGAATCAACACGCGCAAAACAAAGTATTCTACCACCGCCACTGGACCTCATCTACCTCTCAAGATTGATGGCGAGAAATTGGAGATGAAGACTTTTCGTTACCTTTGTTCGTCCGTGCTACCGTCAGGCGAAACCAGGGATGAGATACCGACCCGTGTACAAGCTGCGCGCACGGCGTTTTGGCGACTGCGTTGGGTTCTATTTAGCCGTAGAGAAATCAGCCGACGTATAAAACTGCGCGTTTACAGAGTGGCGATTCGCCCAGTTCTAACTTATGGATGCGAGACGTGGCATGTGCGGGTGGAGGATATGCGGAAACCAGAGGTTTTCGACCAATTGTGTCTCCGACGCATCCTTAATGTTCGATGGGATGAGCGAGTATCGAATGACGAGGTTCGCCACCGTTGTTTTGATATCCCTCGCCTGAGTTCGATATTACGACAACACCGACTGAGATGGTTTGGCCACATCCCGAGACGCTCGGACGCTGAACTAACCAAGGTGGCACTATCGCCGACACCCTGCGCAGAATGGCGTTGTCGTCGCTACCATGAGATCGGATGTGGAGCTGCTCGGTCTACGATCGGGTCACGGATGGCGCACGTGGGACCGGATCTGGCTTAGAATCTGCGCGGATCTCGCTTCTGACCACTGAGCGTGGGTGGCTGCAATCCGTGACATCAACGAAGCCGACCACCCTCCAGGAGGAGATAGTCGCACAAAAGTAAAAAGTAAGTAAGTCTAAGATTAGGCTTGTGATTCCATGCATACATACATTCATGCCATAAGCCGTTGGAAAGTTGGCTGTCAGGCAATTATACGACTTAACGCAGTTAGAAATAAAGAATAAAGCGCCGGAGATATGTTAGAAAGTTTTGCGATACACCTTTGCGTAATAATGTATTACATAATGAGTTCCTATCAACTGAATCAAAGGCACTCACATGATAAAAAAATATAGCTAGAGTGGTATGGGTATGGTATGAAAGCGCAAGCCTGATCCAGGCAGTGCCGCATGGTCAGAGTCTGCGCTAGAGTGAGCCACCTATAAGTATGGCGATGTCCTGGGGCCTGCTAAAGAGTGAATAAACGATGTGTACATCACCTAACGCGACGAAATCCTTCTCGCTCTTCACGAATCTGTGATTTTGTGTGTAATGTCAAGAGTCGATGTCATTAAAGCAAGAATCCAGGTACTGATGGGCGTAGGGCTTACTTCCTGTTGTTAAAGCTTAAAGTACGAATACATTTGAAAATATATACTATATTCATCATCATCATCATCAAAGACAGCAATACACTGGTAGCACGTACCGAATGCTTAACTGCCATACAACCATGAAAAAGTAAAATCCTAAAAGATGGGGAAGGGTGGGACTTAAATTGCTACGGCTTCTATAGAAGAGTAAGCACAAACAAACTGGGAAGAGGTGCCTACACCTCGAATGGAACATGCATTCAAACAAGTTTCGTGAACGAGTAGAGCAACATCAGCACGGCAGCTTCCTTGCGGCTTTCACTGTCATGCATCATAACAAGCTTTTCTCGTCACTCCGCTTGACAACATACAAGGTTATGCAAACACTCCAAGAAGATGCTTAGTGCAAGACCGCCATTGAACACGGTTTCGGGACATATCCTGAAGCGTAACTAACCATTGCGATATATGATCGCGGGGACACCAGCCTGGAAGACGCGCTGCGCCTACTTTGGAAAGGTTAATAGTAAGGGTTTTTAACTGCCTATGCCATGTGACGGTTTGGCCACCCCGAGATTTACGCCAATCAGGATGTGGCGTCGCAAAAAGAACCTGTTTCGGAAGTCGGTGGTCCGGCATCCGTAAAACGTGACCCAACCAGCGTAACCCATGCAGGTTGATCTGCTTCTCTATATCGACATTACTACCAAACAACTTATTTCGGAGAGCATCGGTGCGCATACGATTGTGACAGCTAACTCCTAGAATGCTGCGGAGACACCGATTGTCAAATACTTGGAGACGCTGAATGTGTTCTTTACGTAAGGTCCAGGTTTCGCACCCATACAGTAACACAGCCCGCACTGTCGCTTTATAGACTCTACCCTTGAGTAGCAGAGACAGTCCTTTCTGACGCCAGATGTGACCTAGGTTGCGGAATGCTACGGTCTCTTTAGAAATGCGTGCCGAGACCTCGTTATCTAACGATGCAGAATTATTGATACAACTACCGAGATACGTAAAACGATCCACAATTTCAAGCGCCTGATTGTCAAGTAATAAAGCCTTGTTCGATAAGTCGATGTCCTGCAGAAGAACACTGCACTTAGAGGGCGCAAAACGCATTCCAAATGCGGGCACAATACTAGATCGCTTGTTCAGTATCGCCTGTGCATCTGTGTATGAGTCGAAGAGCAGAACTATGTCATCAGCATAATCCAAGTCGAGAAGCTTGACGCCTGGCATTATGTGAACTCCGAAGGCCGGAGCACCGTCGCTGCATAATTCCATGATAGCATCAATTACGAAATTGAACAAAAACGGAGAAATCGGACATCCTTGTCGGACGCCACTTGCAGTGTTGAATTTGGGAGAGAGTTCGTTGTAAACCTTAACGCATCCGGATGTATGAGCATAAAGTGCGCGTAGTATGTTGACATACTTATGCGGAACGCCTTTGCACAGCAAGGTCTTAAACAGGACATTTCGGTCGACTGAATCAAATGCTCCTTTGAAGTCTAAAAAGATGGCTATTGTCGGCTGTCGATAGGTGTGCCGCAGTTCTAATATCCGTCGAAGAGTAAAAATGTGGTCGACACAGCCTCTGCCAGGCCGGAAGCCAGCTTGCTGCTCACGGGTCTGTGATTCCCTATGCGATGTTAATCTTCGAAGACATATGGACGCTAATAATCTCGTCATGATGGGAGTGAGACTTATCCCACGGTGATTAGAGCATGAGCTTCGCACACCTTTTTTAAATATAGGTATGATAACTGATTCGCCCCAACTCGGAGGGACGGATTCTGACATCCACACTTCACGGAGGAGATCTCCTAATGTGCTGATTAGGGCTTGGCCACCTTCTTTGAACAAAACAGGCGGTATGTCATCGGGGCCAGCAGCTTTGAATCGTTTCATGGATTCGATACATGCTTTAATTTCTAAATCATTAGGGGATCTACGCTAACAGGCCAAGGATCACACTGCCTCAAGTGAGGGAATGATTCTGTTGCAGGCGACCAGCTGAATTGTTCTTCAAAATGCTCGGCCCAGCGTGACAGGCGGCGATTCTTATTAGTGATAAGAGTACCGTCTAATTCCACTATAGTCTCACTCACTCCTTGTTTCGTAGGCCCAGTCGATCGAATAAGTTGGAAGAGTTTTCGCACGTTACCCGCATTATTTGCTATTTCCATTTCTTCGACCTTATTTAGCCACCACCTTTCTCTGTCTAATCTTAGGCTCCGTTTAAGTTCATTCCTCACGCGTCTACGCTCTGTGTTGTGTCCAGGACCATGAGGTATTTCGCGTTGCTGGTGAAGAATTTCTATAGAGCGCTGTGAAATCCAGTGGGACTTTTGGGTTGGTTGTGCAGTCTCACAGGCTGTTATTGCGGCTGCTCGCATAATCCCTGCTATTTTGTTCCACCTTTCATCGGTAGTTGCATACTGGGCATCTGGGAGT